>NQIM01000412.1:0-37532 GCA_003426235.1 Xylaria polymorpha | reverse complement strand
GATCATAGGGGCGAAGTTAGGCCCGAGCTYTTTTTTTTTACGCACTGCCCCCCGGATTTTGACCCCTGACTGGACGATACGAATTTGCACGGGTAATGCGGTACCTACCTACCTGTACAGTAGGTTACGGGAGCCTAAGTTCTCTGAGCCATCCTACACTGGCCGTCCAATATTACTACACCGGCCAACACTCTACTTACATGATGTCTGCGATTATAGCAACTGTAGGTCCAGTACATGTACTGACTTAAGGTACTGTACCTACCTATGCTGTGCTACTCTACCTACTACCAAGATCTTCCAACTGTCCCTGCATCCGCGTTGCCTAAGGTAAGTAGCATTACGCAATGCCGTACCGTATCGGCGGTACCGCAGATGTGCAGATCAATGACAGCTTACCCCAGCATCCATGGATCTGTCTACGTACTGCTGCCGATATACAGCAACCCACGATATGCGATGATGATGATGATGATGATGATGATGATGATGATGATGGACTTGGAAACTGGGGTCACGCTGTGTATCCCAGACCAACCAACACAACTTCCCTAGACAAGTGTCTGAACCGAAGGTTGTATTTCTTTTCCTCGGCTTGATCTACCCCGCCTTGCTTTGTTGGATAGTAGGTAGTAGTATACATGTATTGTCTGGCTTGGGTGGACGGTGGACTAAGCATCAATGGAGCAAGTGCCCTGCTTCTTTTTCTCGCTTTGTCTGGCAGCCACGCCCGCCCCTCCGTTGGCTGTACATTCCTTCCTATAATGGGCTCTTCACTGTCTGCTTGGCCAATGGCATGGCGTTGGGATTCCCAGAATCCGGCCTCCCATCACCCATCTCCTTGGCGTCCCCAGCCCATCAACAGCACAGACCTTCAGATTCCAGAGCCTTTATCACATCAGCAAACCCGCTTTTCCTAACCAGCCATGTCAGTATCATATACAACAGACCGGTTTTCTTGACTTGCCTTGTGTCTTCTCTTGTTATCAAGAAAGCTAATCAGGGCACACTCTCGCTTCCTTGAATAACCTACCTTTGCAGACTTCATCGTCGTTTAGTCGTCGCCACGAACCACTAGCTCCCCAGGACTACCGCAATTTGATTCAAACCTATGCGTAGCCAGTCGTCTCTATGTCCGCATAGCCGGCCTCAACTTATATCAGCCCTGGAAGCCACGCCTAGGAATCAACAACCCCGGACGTTACTGTGCAAGTACTCCAAGACGGCGTCTATGCGGTATTGTCCCAGACCCGTCTAAGACACACCACCCTTTTCCAAAAAACCATCACATCTTCCTGCGTCCCCTCAAGCCATATATCCACCTCTGGCGCAGAGACACGGACTAGTAAGATACCCCTATCTACTCTTCTGTGTCGCCCTCGGGAAAGGCTTTGCTTCGAGCTCTCAGGCTTGTACCCTCTACCACCAATAATCGTGTAAGGCTACTTCCGTAGCCCTCTAAATGATTTACATCACTCATTCTCATTCGCTGTGGTACTTATATCCTGTTGTTGGCCACCAGTAACACAGCTCTCCCACAGAGGGCCGTAGTGTCGTTACATGCCAATTTCTTAAAATTATTCCTGGCCACGAATCTGAACACTACGGAGATTTTAGTTCGATTCTTCTTATCTCTACCTTCCTTTCATCATCTTACGCTTACCCATATACCGGCTGTTGGGTGATTATTGTTTCTCACAAAATCTCGGTATGTGTGGCTGTAGTTCTTACCTTTTATATAAGTGTCGAAGGCTAACTCGATGTTAAAGGACAAAACACACCGACACACACAAACTCTTAACCAGCATCTGAAAAATGGCGCATGGTTTTGAAAAGTTAGAACGGTTATTCACCGGGTCGCGACGGAAGGGGCAAGGGAGGCAGAAGACAACAAAACAGCAGAAGGCATCAACCATCACTACCCGGAGGCCATCATCACCAATCTTTCCATCGCCACCGTATCTCAGACCTACATCAACGCACATGACGCCCCGGAACGCCCAGATTGAGAGCCCAGAATGGGAGAAGGATCGCTCTCAGAGTGTGCCGACTCTGCAAGAAGTATTGCATAAGCGGTCATCGACTGCTTCTAGCATTACCATAGTGAACCGGCCTAGCAGACCCGATGCTTCAGCTCCGTCTTTACGACGCAGAAGCCGTGACCCGCAAATCACATCACGGCCATTCCGCTTTCGGTTTCCGGAAGACTCATTGTTCAAGAACGATCGATCCATACATACCTCGGGAGATTTCGGCAAGAAAGGTGTATCGCGAGAACAATCGCCGCAAAGTCGAGTTACCGAGCCCCAGGGATTACTAGATTGGTCCCCAAAGCACGTATCCCTACTATTTAATCCACTTGAATTCACGGCGTCTTCGGGGGATAGTCTGTGGGAGCTAAGAAGTGACGGCACAGAGTCTACCTTGCTCCCTTCTCCGGATTTTGTGCCTTTCGCGCTACAGTCAGCAGGTCACGAGCTTGTTGATAAGCCAAGCCGGCCGACTCTTCCGTATCCTTCATTTTCGCCGCGGAATTCTGTGCAGAAGTTGGCCGTAAACCCAAGGGAACAATCTGTGTCGTCTTATGGAAAGCCAATATTGAACTCTCCATCAACCTCTAATAACAACGACAAACGGCAGCCAGGAATTCATCGATCTATGTCTCTTAATACCACGGTCCCTTCGTATCTCAATACTGCGCACATGGCACCAATGAACACCAACAGCAACTTTAGAGGCAGGCGAAATGTCCGAGAAACCTGGGGCAACAGGTTGGAAGACCCCCGGTTCTTCAGTACTCTCCCCTCGAGCGATAGTGAAGGCATGCCACATCCAAAGCTACGAAAGTCTGCCAGCACATCGACACTCTCAATTTTAACGCCACAAACTTCCAAAGATAGCGTTCTCAAAGAGCCTACGTTCGATGAGTTTTATGCATTGAGTGATGATGATATTGCCGAAAGCCGACCCCCAACGCCCGTAACACCAGAGAAGAAAATTCACAACACCTATTGGCATAGTCGTCTTCCACAAAGTCAAGCCTCGCAACATGTCGCATTTGAATCTAAAGGGGAAGAAATTACTCCACCTGATACCCCAATTGATTATTCCCTCCTTACACTTAGCTACTCACCTACTCACCCCAACGACACTCTCGGGGCGCTTTGGGCTGCACTACTAGCTAAGAAATACGACTTTGCTGTTTTATATGTGCTAAGCTTGTGGCCTATAGAAGGCGATCACTATCTACGTGTCTCTGCAACTACCCCAGCAAGCGAGCCTAAGTTTGCCAAGGCAGCAGCGACGAAGAGACTTGCCTCCTCTACAAGGGGACCCAAAATAAGTGGCCGCTTGTTAGCTGCATACGGCCTCAGTGAAGTCCCGTCGCCTTTTGAGATCGCCACCGACACTCATCTTGCCGCATTAGACTGCGATCGCTGGAATGAATACCGAAACGTCGACGCGCGGCCTAATGATATTTCACGTGGATGGATCCGACCGTTCTACAGTGACTATACCCCTATGTCGGTGCCATCAAAAGCTACAGGCAGCCCCTTCAAGAACAATCCTAGGGATAGAGGGATCGTGTTTGCTGCTTATTCGAAACATACATTGAACCCCCTCATCCCCATGAGGCTTCTCCGGAGCAAGACTTGCTTTTGCAGCAGCTATATACCGATGCAAAAGGTTTGGTGGAGGGCTTAGTTAAACAGCTGCCTCGATATACGGAAGCCAGCGCATTTTGCTAGGGCTTGCGAAATACAGCGACCAATGCCTAGTTACCATGCGTAACTACTCGGCTCAAACTGGTCAGGGGCGTGGGGGCTACCCTACAAGATGGCATTCCGCTTCATGTTAAATCTAAATCTGTACTATCTTTTAACCTTACGTTGCAGGCGAAACGTACCTAGGGCTGGTCTCTAGGCGCGCAAGGCATTATTTATTGTGTTTAGTGGAAAGGGGCTTGCTCCAAAGCTTCGATGTAACGGCTCAGAGACAAGGACAAAATACCGCGGGAGTACTATGGTTAACATATCAGAACATGATACGATAAACGAGTCAATGAAAATGTGGCAGGAAATTAGCCTTGCAAGGCGGTCTCAATTGATAACATATCCCCAAAGACAATCCTTGAGTTATATCTGTTCATATTTAATGCTTAACCTCTTTTCTTTCTTATAGTTATACTATTTGTTTTTATTTATAATAATATTTATAAAAGTATAGCACTATTATTAAAGCCTTGCCTTTTTTTATATGCTTGCTGTTATAACTTTAAGCTATATTATACTTTAGTAAAGCCTTTTTCCTTTTAAATTAATAAATTTAACTAGGATATAACCGCTTATGCTGTTTTTATTTATGATAGATTAAAAGGTTATTCACTTCTATAAGTTCCTCCCTTGCTCGATGCTTGGGCTATTTTAAGGCTAATTTACCTAAGTAAGTGGAGTGTTGGCCGGTGTAGTAATATTGGACGGCCAGTGTAGTACACTATTCAGGCTTTTGAGCATTTGTCACTGAGTTACTATGCCTGAGCGTAGTTAAGTATGTAACGTATGCATCCTAGTTTATGTTTTATTTGACCTCATCTCTTCATGCTCCCGAACAATGAATCCATTTCATCGATTTCGTTAATTCGCCTCTGGCGAACTCGTGGTGTTCACCTCTTGTACCCAACATGTTTCCAATCTATGCCATGCCATACTCAGCAGCATCCATATACAAATCAATGAGACACCCTGCGCTCCATGCTTGCGTGGGACTTGAATCGCCACAATGCTGGCCATCCTTCTGCGTCAGCTCAGTCAACCCAGCCCACGGGCTGCTCTCTATCATTTCCTTACAGCCACTGAGGCGCCTTGTAACTTGTTGGAATGCCTCCACGCGCCCCTCCTTGGTAGTTCGTCTTGCAAGATCAAACTTCAGCAGGGCACGTAGAAAGAAGCCAGTAGGCCACAGCCATTCTGGACCCTGGTGGTAATTGCGGCCCTTTGATGTAGCAAAGTCCGTTGAATCCTCGCTGTTGATGTAGAATGGACGGTAATTCAGGTCCCCAGGATCAAGGGTTGCCATGCCCGTGGGCCCGCGGAGGACATCGTCAGCAAGGACTAGGGCGTCTATTGCGTGATCAGGGTCGAAGAGATCGGGGGCTACCGTCATAGTGATTGCAAAGTTCGGACGCAGCTGATAATCTTCATACTCTTTTCCGGAGCGGAAGAGATCCTTATAGATACCGCGCCTATTCACGATGTTAGGGTTTATGGCGTACTTGCTGTCGTCCGATGGGGACTTGGGTACGTAGTAGCTGTACTCAAAGCTCGACTTCAGCAAGTCTGCCCAGGCAGAAAAGGTGATCTCACTGCCGTCGGGTTTCGTAACACCCCTGTATGGATACTTCCCTTGCGAACTCAGTTTGACAAGCCACTTTAGGGTACTGTAAAGGAGACCACTGATTTCGATGGCAGCACCATCACGCGGAGTGCCCGGGATGCCCTTCGAGCCAGCACGTTCGCTTTCACCCATCTTGTCCATCCATGTACCGCAATTGAATTGATTGCCTCCGAAGATTATCCCGTTAGACCAGTCCACATTAATCTCAATATTAAAGCCCTCATCTCGCATCTGCATGTCAATATTGGGACCGGCATTTGCCTCGCGGAATTTCATGCCGGATGCATGTCGTTGCATGGTTTCTTGAATAATATCTTGGATCGAGCTCTCTTTGGAATAGGCCCTCGGGTCATCGGAGTCAAACCATGTATCGTCATAAGGTAGGAACCTTCGTTTAACTTTCTTCGTCAACAGTCCCGCTCCATCTGGTGCGTATCGAGTGTAATCTTGTATGCATTGCAGAAAGAACCAGATCGAATCGCGGCTGTTATACCGTGGGAGCTTCCCACTACCAAGGAGATTTGGAATCATGCCATGCTTGAGAACGCTCGCAAATGCGAAAATATGCTCAGCGGCCTCGTCAAAACGACCAGTTGCGATATAAAGGCCGCGGAGAGAAATAAAAACGTCGCGCCCCCAGCAGCGAGCCCACTCAACAGCAAAATGGGGGAGTCCGGCAGCCAGTGAAGGGACAAGCTTCTTCGGCCATAATGATCCAGATTTGACGAGTCCGGTCTGTTGTACACTGACCATTCCAAGGCTCTGAATGAATCCCTGGCCTTTGTGTATGTGATCACTCATTAGCTCAAGACCTCTGGCCCAAGCTGCCGTATAGGCTGTCCTGATTATAAGAGCGAAGTACCGCGGTAAAAGAAAGCTTGGGATGCCTCTTATAGCGTTGAATCGATCCTTGAGCCACTGAGTGGGTTTTGCCAGGCCTGCAAACTCCGGTTGTTGGGAAGCTCTTTCTAATCGTCCGACTGTGTAGTCCATGGCCCATTGACCATCTCGGAGGTTCTGACATAAAGGATGTGCGAGATTGTTGTCTCTAATGATATCTTTCAAGATACTCCACCAGCCTTGGAGACCAGCGTATACGATCTTCCCGTGGCTAGGAATGTCGTACGCCCCATCCTTGCCTTCGCTACCGTCCCGTTCCTCTGCCTCACACCGATATAAGAGGAAATTTAAATCCACCATATTGAGCTCTGACATCGCCGCCTTTGATCCTGATGCGACGTAGTTGTCTAGGCCGACGGAGTGTTCTGCGGCAGGAATCCATGTTTCGAATAATGCGATACTTCCAGGTGGGAATTTGTCGCGAACGGTGATGATGGTGGTATCATCTTTGACTTCCATACGAATACCGGGAACGTCGATGACGCGGCTTGGAAGGCCTCTAAGGTACGCCTTGTCGCCCTCGACTTCTTTCGCGGCTTCGTCGCTTGCATCAACTTCGAGCATCCAGCTTCCCAAGTGGCGTGCCTTTGTGCCAGTCAAGCGAACCGCGCTAAACGCACCATTGCCGTTTCCATATCCAGGATATGCAGTATGTGCAATCAAGAAGTAGCCCTTTCTCGACTTGGGGTGTACCCTATGAACGGTGATGTACTGGTCTTCATGATGGATATGTGTTTCATCATAGAGATCTTTACCCATCAACGTATGGATCTGATTCAACAGCTTCCGGACACCACCGATGCCTCCTTCGCCACCGCCGATTACTATCTCTTGAACTGAAGAGGACTCAGATGTGTAGAGTCTAGTCTCGTGTACCAAGTCAACCAGCTTAGGATATATTTCATCATAGCCCATGACACTTCCTGTAGCGCTAGCGCACATACAAACTAATGCTGCATTTGGTAGCGTGTCTCGAGCATCCCTCTTTTGCGCGGGGACTTCGTTATCATGCGTGCAATCCATGAACAGCGCTTGCACCGGAGCGGGTATGATCCTGCGAACTCTCTCGCGTACAGTAACATTGTCGCTCGTAGGGCCAGGACTACAAGGAGCACTGTCGGGGCAACTGCTAGGGCCCCCCTTTGGCGCCTCATCAAGCTCAAAACTACCGATTGGGCGGCCGCCATGGCGATGTACCAACCTACTCATTTCGGCTGTGTTCCATGCTTGCATAGCTTCCCTGATCAAGGAACTAATGCCGAGTCTCTTCACAAACACGTAATCCATTTCCTCGGATCCTGTGAAGAGCTCTGCCACGACGTACAAGTTGGGCCGAACCCGACGAGCTTCGTCTAATATATGCTCAGCAACGTGCAAAGGGGTTGAGTGACAGTTGTCGATCCTGAACCCAGCAAAATACTTGGCCAGCATTCGTGCATATTTAGTCATATGGTCCCAAAGCCACGGGCTGTCATCGGGGCCATTTCCATAGCGAAGCTTCACACAGTCCCCCCATACAATCACTTCTCTACGCAGGTAGACTCGTGATTGTGGACCGGCATTGTCGACCAATGCGTTTCCGGCCCATACCCAGCCATTGTTTACAAGAACTAGATCTTCAGTTTTGAGGTTGTCCGAGGCTGCACCTTTGTCGAGACGAGTGAAATAGGTTTCGATCAGAGGATTTTCGTTGTCGATAACACCCAGTTTGGGACCGTGATCATCTAGGCGGACGTACTTTATCCTGTTGAAAAGCTGCTGCAAAATATCTGCGACTTCCTTGTCGTATTCATCGTAAAAGTAAATGTTGGCGGCATCTAGTGCCTGTACGACTTTGGTGCGAATGGTAGGTTCATCGGCATCGTCTCGGTATTTCCCGAAAACGACGGTTATCAAAGAAGCCAAAACTTTTGGATCAATGCGACGACGGAAACGCTCGCCAAGCCTGTCATTTCCCAGTAACCCATTCTCAAGAACGTACTCAGCCTGTTCCTTTAAGCTGGCGTCTTTGAGGTGATTAATGTCTCCATTAGCCCCGTCTGTAACGCTGGGATTGCCTCCCTCGACCCAGCACTGAACAGCTGCGTCAGCATCTCTGTCCACATCTAATGCGTAGTACTCCCAAAGGCGGATTTCCGCAATAACGTGTTTTTTGATGCCGTCCATTATTTTGACGAGTTCGTCTACGGATTTTAACTCATTCGTATATCCTAGCTCCACAAGCTGGAAGCCGAACTTCAACAATTGGATGTCGAGTAGGTAGGCGGATTCCAGCCACGGGGCGGTAGTCAAGTTGTAGCCAGCTTCCGGATGCTCTAGTAGCCACTTGCTGTTATGAGCAGTGTGGTTGAGGACTATATCAGTTAGACTGAGCAAAGAGTGGTTTTGCTCCAAGCTTTCAACCATCTGTTGCACGTCCGCTTCCCCACAAGGGAAACAGTCAGGGTCCCAGCCCAATTGGTCATATAAGCTATAAGGAGAATTTGAAGCACCTCGTGTCTGGAGCGGTGTGAAATGTATCATGTTGTAGCCACGCCCGCTAATACCCCGCAAGTGCTTTTCCCAACCAGATGGATATTTCCCCATGAATTTACTAATGACAGAGAAGATAGAGAGGGCAGGCAAAGGTAGGGGCCGTCCATCGAGCGACAAGCGTGGGGCAACATCGATGTAGTAGAGAGGCGTTTGCTTTGTCGGCGGCAGTGGACTATTAGAGTCAAGTGTACTTGAGAGTTCTGGAAGTTCGGCATAGGTAGTATAGAATGCGAATGCGCCGGCTTCGTATATGGGAATAGAGATCTCGATGTTTCGATTGAAGTCTGGGACAAGTCTGGACATGTAGATTAGCATTTTAACGCGCAACCGAGAGACCTAGAACCACTGTAGCACATACTTATACTCGGTGAATCGATCTCGGTGAAACGCTGACCCTCGGTCTGGGATGTTGACCCAGAGGCTGCCATTTCGACAGATAGAAGAGGTGCCTTCGATTACGAATCTTACTGTTATGGGATCATCGGATTCGGGCGCTAGGTATATGTATTCGCCTTGTATGTCAGGCGCGCCATCATCCTTTAGAGGTAGAAGATAGACTTCATCCGAGGTCACAGTTGAAGGAGCCATTGGCTTGCTGGGTTACCCTCGCCGTCGAGAGAGGGGGTAAGAGATAAATACTTGGGCAGAGCTAGGCGCGCACTGGAGTCGACGACATAAAGGTTATCTCACGGGATGATGAGCAGAGGGCGCTATCACGGGCTCGCAACCAAGCGGAAGAATTGGTAGCGAAAGAAAAAGATGGCTGCCTCAGCCTATGGTGTCGATATGAGGATTGTAAGCTAGGTATTACTCGAATTCGGCGTGATCAGACACGAAGGGAATAAGAGACCTAAAGGAACTGGAAAGGCTGGAGTCTAGACAGTAGGTACCTAAGTTATACGATGGCGATAGAGACTATGCTAGGTTCTTAAAGTACCTAACATATGAGGCAAATAGGTGGACTGAGAAACTGGCGATGTGCTCGATAATGGTTGCAACTCCTGCTAACTGTATGCTGCTTTGGAAGGGAAGCACCCTTGGCTATACTTGGACTAGAAAGAGCAAGCGCAACCTATAGTGCGCGTGGGCCGGAGGACGAATGTGCGCAAGTGTGAGTCTACGTAGTCTGCTACTGTATGTAACGTAGGAGATAGGCGGTATAGGCGTAAGACTATGCGAGCATGCGAGGATTGCGGGAGGGTGTGTCGAGCGTGTACTCTGCTATCTGCAGCAGGTAGTGTTTCGGCAACGTTGACGGTTCAGAAGCGAAGCATCTATGATGTGAAATATCACATGTGCACGCAGCATGCCATCCTACGGCCCAACCAATCGTCATCACGTTACGGTATATACTGTCCTGCAACACAGCAGCCTGGAGTTTTCCCAAGCTCCTATGCTGGATGCTAGGAGGCGTGGGGCATTCCTCGCAGGTGCGGGGCATGACGTCATTCGTATTTTTTTTTTTTTTTTYCCTCCGCACCTGCTGGATGCCAGGTCGTGCAGTTACCTAAGGTTGCCCGTTCCTGACCTAAGATGAATCTAAGCGCGCCATACGAAGTATAGTACTCGGCCTAGACCATTAGCACTATCGTCCGAGAAACTCCGTCATTAAAATTTTGATGAAATCATAAACATCCCCCTTGTTCATGTTTGTAGGTAGCTTGCATACTTGTTCTATCATCGGCATTGCAGTAGTCGTATGGATTTCCTCCGAGTAGGGTGTCCATAGTGCCCCCTTGCCTTAGGTTAACAGGCGGCTTTAGGGAACGTAAATGCAGACAATCGTCGATGCCATGCATGACGAGCCAATACGAACCCTCTGATTTAGCCTTTACTGCCCCAACAAACGGTAGGTAAGGTAACTAAAAATTTGACAACAATACAGTCTATTGATGATGTTATATAACATTCAAAGCAAACAGTTAAAGAAGCAACCAGGAACAGTGATGGTGGGTGTCATGTGAGTTCGAACGAGTCGGACGGTGACGGGATAATCATTCAGCTATAAAACTTGTCAAAGCTACCTATGTAGGTATGTCTAAGGAATTAACTTGGTCTAAAAATATACTGTAACTCCATAGTCTTTAGATAACACAATCCTAAAGATGTATGCTGCATCCCGTCGACCGCCAGGTGCCTTAGGTAGCTAAAAGCAGAGGTTTGCTAAGCATTGATATACCAAGCTAATAAAAGTATCCTCTGTACATCAAACTTAATACCAACATAGGACTAGGCTTCGCAAATTTACTTTCGCTCTTCGCGTGGTTAGGTAGCCCGTGAATCCAGACGGCTTATACCATTTTATAATTCATTTGTTAGCGCAACTCCTGGATTTCTCCTAGACAGTGGTGAATTTGTAAGAGTAATAATACTGAAGGGGCAAAATGTATGATGGTGCACTATTTATCGGGGGTTGTCCGGTCAGGATCCGGTATTAATTAGTTCGAAATCCCCTTGCCGAGCCATCATGAGCAAATGAGCATGGGTTGAGATGCCTCGGGCAGCAGTCGGTGTAGGTTTGATTGTATCAGTTTCGCCTCGGCGATACCGGACTGTTGATCAGGGCGCATGGCACAGCACATCGTTTGATTCGAGCGAGATCCTCGGCTGTGACGGTTGCAATTTGATGTGGCGAGTAGGTCTGCAATATCAGACGAATTATCACCGAGTTCCAAGGTTACAAGGTTGCAAGGTTGCAAGGTTGCAAGGTGCAAAGGGGCACTGAAGGGTGGGCCAATCAACACGTACGGTAGCTTTGCTCGAACCATTTCGCTGGATCTAGCCCGCCCTTGGCTCGAATGGAAACGGCAGGCGGTGGGCAGCTTGTCCCGCGCGTGCGTCATTCTGGGTAAGGCAAAGCCGGCAGAATCCGGCCAATTCCGTGCTAGACAACCTTGGCCTGTCACATGGACTGAATTCTGAATTGTCGGGCTTGCAGCAGGTGAATTCTTACCTCCCTCCCAGCAGCATACACAAGCTGATTCCGCACGCTAGATTCAGTCTTGGCCCTCAACCTACCCAAGTTGCACTATATGAAGATATTTCTCTGCCTCTCACGAACATCGACTTGCTCCGCGTTCTCAACATCTGCGTTTCCTGTTCTTCTTCGACAGCATCGATATTATTTTCAGCCGTTTTCGACCCAACCACCCAAGATGGCTCCAGGATTGCTCAGTGTGAACGACAATGGGAAGGCTGACAAGAGACATAAGGTCACGGTTGTTGGCTCGGGAAACTGGCATGTTATCGCTTAGACTCCGTACCTAGAACAACAAACTAATACTCTCTCTCGCCAGGGGCTCGACTATAGCCAAGATCGCTGCCGAAAACACCAAGGCACACCCAGACCTTTTTGAGGAGCAGGTGCAGATGTGGGTATACGAGGAGGACGTCACACACCAAGGCAAGACGGAAAAGCTCTCGAACGTTATCAACACCTACCACGAGAATATCAAGTACCTTCCCAACATCAAGCTCCCAACCAATCTCGTCGCGAACCCCTCTCTCGAAGATGCCGTACAGGGCTCCTCCATTCTCATCTTCAACCTCCCTCATCAATTCATCCACAGAATATGCACTCAGTTGAAAGGGAAAATTGTCCCTTATGCCCGCGCCATCTCTTGTATCAAGGGTGTCGATGTGTCAGACGAAGGCGTATCTCTCTTCTCAGAATGGATCGGAGACGGCTTGGGCATCTACTGTGGTGCACTTTCAGGTGCTAATCTCGCTTCCGAGATCGCCGAGGAGAAGCTGTCCGAGACCACGATTGCATACGACCCGCCGCCGATGGATAACTCGCGCAATCCCTCGCGTAACGCCACTCCCCGATCTGCCACCCCCGCCCGCGGCGAGCAGCGTGCCTCCGCCGCAGAGCTAAGCATAACACCCTTGGCAGATATGCAGCACAGAGATGCTCGTGGGAGAATTAGTAAAACCCGCTTGACCCCTGTCCCGCCCGAATACCCTCCACTAGACCACGACACATTCAAGGCTCTATTCCAGCGGCCCTACTTCCTTGTCAGTATGGTTTCCGATGTAGCTGGCACCTCTCTCAGTGGGGCGCTCAAAAATATTGTTGCTTTAGCAGCCGGCTTTGTTGTAGGAAAGGGCTGGGGAAACAATGCCAAATCAGCCATCATGCGTGTCGGTCTGCTGGAGATGATTAAATTCGGCAAGGAGTTCTTCGGCGAGACCGTATCCACCGCCACCTTCACAAAGGAGAGTGCGGGTGTTGCCGATCTGATTACGAGTTGCTCAGGAGGGCGTAACTTTAACGGCGCCAAACTTGCTGTGGAACGAGGTGTCTCAGTTCAAGAGATCGAGCAAAAGGAGCTCAATGGTCAAAAGTTACAGGGAACAAGCACGGCAGCTGAGGTCCACTCTTTCCTACAGAAGCGTGGTCTAGAGAATGACTATCCCCTGTTCACCGCAGTGTACGACATTTTAGAAGGCAAGAAAACGGTAGATGACATCCCGGCAATATTGGCAAAGGCGCAATCCTAGACTGGCAAGGCTGGATGGGGGCTACGGTTCAAGGAAAAAATAGGTCAGAGGCGAGAAATAGACCTAGACGTTGCTACACACCCAATGGGATAATTGGAGATACGATATCACGACTTTTGGGCATCAACTCATACATACGTAATTGGACGCGTTGGTCGGATTAGCTTTCTACCTACGCAAACTCATATTCACTACTTGTTATAGTTCTAGTATTTAAATTCAATTGTATTTAAACGAGTTCAAATGATGCTTCCCCCCCCTCCTTTGCCTTTTTAACGACATAAAAAGCTCGGAGGGTCGGTTATAAAATACTCGCCATCATACACCGAGATCGCGTGATTGATGTCTACCACACACTACGTTACAAATCAAACTATGGTACGCGAACGCCATGGCGTCCTCGCTTCTCTAACCTCTTGCAGAATCGACTAGTCATCTACCAATCACTCAATAATCTATTCTTTTCGCTCTCCGCCTCATCTATCAATATTTCCACCACACCCGCCATGTCCCTCGCATCATCCTGCTCGGGCATCGTGCGCTCACCGTCGCCAAACAACGGCTTGAAGAACCCGTCGTAGACGACCCAGAGCAGGTTCATGCATGCCGTCGTCGCTATGCCAAGCCAGCGAGGCGTGCGTCCCACGTCGTCGGCCAGCAGGCGGCCGAGGCCGAACATCAGGAGCAGGAACGGCAGCGCCGCGACCATGAACAGCACCCGGCCGATCTGCTGCCGCACGCTCGTCATGGTGTAGGATTCCAGCCGTCCCAGGTACGCCTGGTAGTCGTCTGGCAGGGCGTGCTCGCGCGCGCCGTCGCGGATCAGCTTGAGGTACCGCGCCGAGGCCTGCGCGTAGTCCGGGTCGGGCCGGTGGACGGGGGAGGAACAGGCGGCGGAACCAGGGCTGTCTCCTCGGGTCTTTGTCGTCGTCGCCATCATCCTCGCCTGGGGGGTTCTTCGGGTCGTCGTCGCCCGGCAGATCCGGCAACGACGGCGCGTACAGCGTGTGCGCGAGGAATGGTTTCGGTAGCTCGGGAAACGGCGGCTTCTCTGGCACGTGCAGGGCGGGCGGCAGCTCGAAGCACAGCGTCAGCACGTCGTGGTAGCCTTGGCCGCCGCCCTCCGTCTTGATGATGTTGGCGTAGTCCTCGGGCGTCACCTCGTAGACGACGCCGTAGACGCCCTTCGACCACGTCGGCTTCGACGCGGGCGCTGCTGCTGCGGCGCTATAGGGTGGCGGCGGGAACTTCGGCGGCTGGCCCGGGATGCCCGGGATCTTCCGCGGCCGCGTATTGGCAAAGCACGGCTCGTTGTACGGGATGCCCGGCAGGTCGAAGGACAGGTCGAAGGCGGGCGCGGACACGTTGATCTGGCTAACGGGCCGGATGCCGCGCCTGCCTAGGAATGTCTCGGCGCATAAGTTGGAGCCGTAGGCGAGGTAGAGGATCGTCTTGGTGGAGGCCGAGGGGCTGTCGGGCGAGGCGAGCGCCAGCCGCTCCCGCGACGTCTTCGGGATGCTGGAGATGGGCGGATACGACTCGGGCGGCGGCGCACGACGATACCACGTGGGCGAGTTCCATAACCGCCGTAGACAAGACTCGCCTTGCTCTCGCGCTGGGACGGAGCGCTCGTCGAGCCCCTGCTCCACCTTAGTGTCCGGTTGTCCGCTCATGGCGATAGTGGGCTGGTCTAAATCAATTCTAGACTACCTACAGTAAAGAGCGCGGTTAAAGCAAAAGAAACAGAAGACGCTCTCTACAACGGATGCAATCAACGGATGCAATCAACGGACTTCGCGAAATTGTTGGTGTCGCTGTGGCTTTTAAACACCGAGGCGGACGAATACGATGCCATTTCGTCCGTCATCTACAGTACGTCCCCGGCTGGGTCTGTCATGCTACTAATCCCGCTCTGTCCAGGAGCATAGTTTAGCGGCGGACTTCCGTCTCTTGCCGTTTTACCTAAATTACCGCCACCATCAGTAAACCGAATACTAAAGATTCACCTTCAATCAGCAGCTACCATTATCCTATTCATTAATTTTCAGGAAATGTCTCATCTTTCATTGTTAGGCTCCCTAACGGCTTTGTCTGGCGATTTGGCACTCAGTACAATAGTCATTCATCGACACTTGCGCAGGGATCTGGCGGATACCAAAATGGGTCATTATGATACGAAAATAAGTAATCATAATAAATTTCCGAGTTACCTGGCTTTGTCGATACGATTAGTCATTCAGTCAGTTTTGTCCAAAACATCGTACGCGTATCCATCCTGTTGCCTGTAATTATAGGCACTGTAAAATTTGAATGAGTAGACTTTATTGCACATTCTAGTCCGAAAACCAGGTGCTAGTTGTTCGTGCCAGTTATCCGTGAGAAATGGTAATAAGTAAAAGGCATTACCTGTCCACACGAATTGAAGAAATAGTACAGTATGAAAGGAATGTTCTGTTCTTGTTGACAAAGTCATCTAAATACCTAGACTACCTAACCGCCTGTGGTCCACTTGCCTACTATACACTACCTACAAGACAATGTTCCCATTTACCCCAAATATTACGTGCTAAGACACACTAACTTAACAGTTAGATAGGTTATGTGTTGGTGATCCAAGGTATCGCCTTAAATCCGGTAAACACCAGCACACCGTGACATTCATCGGGTCCTTATCCGCCCGACATTCTTAGCTACCATGTCTATGCGTAAGGCTATTGCATACATTATAATCAGCCGGTCTTAACGGGACAAGAATCCTGCTGACGCCACCAATCAACGTTCTCAATCACCGGCCTGGCTGAAAAGAATCGGGATGCAAGGTGACGACGACAGCTTCAATCTCTGCGGTCTTGCATACGGTAGATGCTGCACCTATTCAGGGGGACGTAACGGATTTACCAGTCGAACTCGATGTCTAATGGAAGACTATATTCCCCTAGTAGATGATACTTGCTTATGGTAATTGTTTTGATACTATCTCCATCTATCTGCAAGACGTCGAACGACCGGTAGTTGAATGGCCCATAGCGTGAGTAGTGAGGACCGAGAAGATGTTGCATACGACCTCATTCATGACAAACAAGACAACCGTCGGCGCGATACACCGCCCGTGATTTGTAATGCATTGCATTCAACATAGCAGGCGACTGATAAAGGTGGGAGGTCCAACCGAAGCCGCCTAAAGCTGATATACAAAAGCATGAAGCATGTCTGCCGCCTGAAACCATATCCGTGGCTTCTAATAGAGTTCTCAAGACAAGACGAATCCCAAACAGACATCACCATGTCATTAGATCCAGCCCGCCTCACGAACTGGCCCGCAGTCCGGGACTTCGTGCCAACAGCGCACAACGACACCTACCCCTTCATATCGACGAGTGCGGCCGACCTAGGCGGCAAGTCGGTGTTCATCACCGGCGCGTCCAAGGGTATCGGGAAAGGCATCGCGCTGAGCTTCGCGCGGGCGGGCTGCTCTCGGATCGCCGTCGCCGCGCGTACCGGCGTCGATGAGCTGAAGCAGCAGATCCTATCAGCCGCTCGGACGGCCGCCCGCCCCGAGCCTCTCGTCTTAGCAATCGCCCTCGACGTCACCTCCCCGGAGGCGTCGCTGCCGCCGCCACCGCCGTCTCGGACGCCTTCGGGGGAGTCCTGGATATCCTCATCAACAATGCCGGGCGCACCTCGGCTGTGGTGCCGCTGACTGAGGGCGACGTGGACGACTGGTGGGCGACTTGGGAGCTGAATATCCGGGCTACCTACTGTAAGTACCCCTAACGATACTAGGAATGCGTGTAGGTGATCGAGGGAACAACTCTCGGGTCCTGAATCAGGACAAACGTTTTAGAAAGTCTCGCATTTTCGATAATGAAACAGGCATTTTACTAAGTTGGGCTTCTTATAGTGTGTACCCGGGCGTTTTTGCCTCTACTGCTGAAGAGCAGCATCCGCACCGTGATCATCACCTCCAGCGCTGGGGCACACATGCTCATACAGAACTTCCTCGGGTACCAGACGTCCAAGACGGCGCTGTGCCGCTTCGCCGAGTTCCTGGCGAAAGAGTACGAGGGGCAGGGGCTCGTTGCCCTCGCCGCGCACCCCGGCGACGTGCTCACGGACGTGGCGGCCTGCATGGGCGAGGAGATGGCGCCCATCTTCAAGGACACGCCCGAGTTGGCGGGCGACACGATGGTCTGGCTCGCTAAGGAGAGAAGGGAGTGGCTGAGCGGCCGCTTCGTGAGCGTCACTTGGGACATGCGGGAATTGGAGCAGAAGAGGGAGGAGATCGTTTCCAAGGACTTGCTAAAGATGAGGCTCACGGTCTAGTAGAATACAATTTCACATCAAGTGCAATCGAGGAAACGTAGCTCTTATAGCTCTCGAAACCCCTAGCGTCAGTGAAACGACCGCTTTTTCTTTCGTAGTGTGCTATATTTCTAGAACTGGGGTTTGAAAACGCTTTCGCTTCAGCGACATAATAGCACAGGAAGTTAAACATAATCCGAGATAATATATCCTTTAGATGACCGCAGCGTGAGTCTTATACTTGTACCGGTACTGTAGGAGCCCCTACGGGGTTCTGTAAACTGTTCAACTAAATTCACAGTTAATTTATGGTTGCCAGAGTGGAAATGCGAGTAAATAGAGATCCTTGAGCATTCTTCAAAGCGTTCATCATTGATAAAGGTTTGAGCGCCCATAAACATTTTAAAACTAATAACGTTTATCTGTTCACTCTTATTAGAGCTACTATAGTGGTTGTTTTATATGTATAAGAGTTGAATTATAGGTTTGTACTGTTTCTATTTACTTTAAAGTTATATATTAGGCTATTAGCCATATATAAAATAAGAAGTTGCAGCTATATTTGGATTAAAAGGTGAAGTTATCGCGAAGTATAAGGAGCGACGACTTCCTCCCGTATTTTACAGAGGCACAGGCATATATGTATGTACAAACGCGTATGTAGGTAATTATATAGGTACAAATCGTATACTATAAACGCTTATTGGCGTTCAACATTGAAAACAACAAATTTCTTTTATTTACGTTAATTGTTATTAGACTATTTATATACAATCAAAGGTCTTTAGCTGTTGATCTGCGGTTAATAAAACTATGCGGGATTTAGTAGGGTATGATTCCAGGAAGTGTTCGGTGGCAGATAGAACTGGCCTTCGGGTTGGGTCCCCGTTCAGCTGATGATCCCGTGGACCACGTGCTGTGTTGCTACGACTGTCATCCATTTCCAGCAAATATATTGGAGGATTGTAATGTTGCATGTAGTGTGAACCGGACTCGTCTCATAAAACTCTCTCAATTTGGTTTAGGGAGCATTTACCGTCGTGCGTGTATCGAGCCAATGACGTAGAAATCGAAAATGTATACCGCCTTCATACTTGGTTCAGTAGATATAGGTAGGTACGTTATATATCAAAACTTCTGATTCCGGATGTGAAAGACGCCACAGAGGCTGGAACCTGTATTCAATTAACTCGTTCACTCATTTCTCGTTACATGACGACCCTATTGACTCCCATGTCTCAGCCCAGGCAACTACATACATATATCGAGAGTATCGAGAGGTGTGTAGCCAGTGACCCAAGCCTTAGTGAGCTAGGGGGAAATATTGAGGTGATATCCATTGTACGGACCCAATCATCATCTATTTCCCTTCCCCAAACCCTTCTGGGGCGTAAGCCAGCTGTTGGTGGCCCAGAACACAACCTCGTATGCATGTTACACTTGGCGAGCGCCTGCTTAGCAACTGATTTGCACACACGAGAGGATTTTAATGTACGGTAAGCAAGGTATTATCATTACTGGAATATCCAGAGTAGGGTACGCGATGTCCGGTCTGCTTATCGTTCCTTTTTTTTTCTTCTCTTTTTCTTTTTTTCGTCGCGACGCATTCCTAGGTTGGAAAAGGCTGAAGGATTTTTACATGCCTAACCTCAGTGTAGTATATACTAGAAAATGCTAAGCATGGTAATTCCAGTTTATATTGCCGCCAAGAACACGACACAACATTTCTTTATCTCTCTCACGACTGTCGACGGCATCCCAAAAACCTCATGATCGACAGCAGGAGACTCCCCAGGTCGCCGTTATGTACAGTTGTGGAGTGTTGGCTTGCAGTTACACGACAGTAGGGAGATGGATTAGGTAGGCTGTAATCCTTATACAGTACTGTAGCGCTAGGCCATAATTGGGCTGGCACCCTGTTTCTTCTCACAAGGGTAGGGCTAGCAATCTTAACCCTCCTAGACTGATCAACCAGTTTTCTAAAAAGGGTACATGCCCGCGTCAATGACTATGTTGGAGTATTGGTCTGACGTAGGATTATTCGAGCCTCTGGTCTAGGTGAGCTCGCATACCTATACGGCACGTCCCGTAGCCCAACTATTGGCTCATGTCTTAACAGCGTCCCCAGTCCCGGTAATTCAGACCCCAGCTTGATTGATTGCCGAAACACTCGCCGTGGCCTATGACAGGTGCTGCCAGACCCCTTTCGGGGACATACTCGCCATTTCAGGAAGCTATAGATGGTGGCGGCGAGCTGAACAACGGCTAGACCAGAACGATAGCAAGCCGTGCATCCGTAGCGTAATGACACCTGCAGGGAGCTCTACACTAGGAGGGAGGCGTACAGTAAGGAGACACACGAGGTGTTCTCGGTTCGAGTTGGAGTGAAGGGAACAAGTACGTACAGCAGATAGGTACTTGTCTATTCAGCAAAAAAGAAAACCGCTGTCTAGCCCTCGCGCAATGGCACGCCTGCTCCCGCTTTCTCTGCCTTGTGGTCCGCCAAAGGTAAGACCAGCTCTCCACGGGTTGACGTGAGACCGCGACAAGATGGCCTCGTTCTTCGAAGCTGCTATTAGGTTGGCCTTGCGCCGGCGGCCGGGGGAGGGCCAGATGAGTGAGGAGCATGCGCAGAACCTGGCTGGACGACCTCACGGAGAAGCTATCGTGGTGCCAGTCGCGCAAGCGCCCGGTCCCGCCAACTCCTTCGCACTCGGATCAGAGAGCCACCGCTCCGTCTATCTCAACCCGGAAGAAGATGCCCTCACCTTCTTCCGCCTGATGTTAGGCATTCAGACTGCCCCCTATCTCGGCTTCACGATTTCCAGTCCGCTCGGAACACGTCCCGCAGCCAACATCGGTCTCTACGCGCGCATCATACACTCGGAGCAAAAGGCCAAGGACAGTTTCAAAGTATTCTCAGTCGTCATCAACGGGTGCTATTTCCTACAAATTGTGATAGCAGCTGCACTGACGGCGCTGGGGGCCGCGCGGGCGAGCTCCGGCGCCGTCACGGCTTTCGGCGCGCTCAACACGGTCATCGCAGGTGTTTCTTAACTTTCCTTAACCCTAACCTTAATCCCAACACTAACAAGGTCGCAGGTTTCTTAACGTTCCTCAAGGGTTCCGGCCTACCGGGCCGCCTGAAGTACTACGGCAACGAATGGAAGAAGATCCGCGAGTTCATCGAGCAGCGGGAGCGAGACTTTATGCGGGCAGGGCATAATCTCGATGTCTACGAGGTTGTCGAGACCATCGAGAAGATGTACAACAATCTCAAGGCCGATATCGAGCTCAACACACCCGATAGTTATACCTCGGTCACAAACCAGCGCCGGGTGGGCGACAATAAAGACGAAAAGATTGGCGGTATCGATATGTCGAAGCTCGAGAGCTTAGCCAGTAGGCTAAAGGGCTTCGATAACGGCAAGCTAGACAGCCTGACATCGGTCATCACGAAGCGGGCCGAGGGAGCCACGAAGACGATACACCAGCACGAGAAAGAGATCGAGGAGGAAGTCCAACACCTCAAGGAAGATGTGGTGCGGGACGTCCAAGGCCACAAGGCGCGGCTAGACCGCGAAGCCAAGGAGCGGGAGGCCCAGGTTCGGGCCGCCATCCACGAGGGCAAACAGGTCGCGAAGAATGGTATCGAAGAGCAGAGGGAGAAACTAGACCATTCGGTCGAGGAACAACACGTTCGTGCGCTGGAGATGGTCGGTGGCACGGCACGGGCGGCCCAGGAGGGTATTGACAGTACCACGAGCCACGCCACCGGTTCGATTTCGAACCTCGTAAGGGAGATAAGCGATATACATCAGACGGCGGTTACAAGCGGACGAACAGCTGCCGCCCAACAAATCCGTAGCCTGGCCCAGAGATTAGGAGGACATGACGACAAACGCGAGGAGCGGAGGCCCGAAGCTGGAAAATCCGAAAAAGGATGATACGAACATGATCTTGACGCTAGGTGATTATATACTATGGAGGTTACCCAGATACGGTGGCCACTGAATTGCCACCTGGTCCTGCCTAGAGCTAATGTTAATAATACTGTGGGCATTGTAAAATTTCCCCCAAGAGGCGTTTTGCCATGCAATGTAATTTAGTCAATAGTGGTTCTGTACCCCGCCAAAACTGACGTGGGGTGTTCTTCAAGCCTTGGCCAACAAACGATATCCTAAGTTTGATATTTCGTGATCTAGACATTCGCATTCGAGACTCTCGCTTCGGTGGCATTGCGAAGTGCTCGGAGGTCTCGTCTCTTTACTGGTTGAAGTTGGTGAGATATCATATCGTACGGACGGCGTCTATTACAAGAGTTTATTAGTAAACAACGTGTAGAAGGTCAAGTGCGAAGATTTATGACCCATTACAGAGTAACTCAAGGTACTAGGTTATTATCAGATCTTCGTATTTCTTATTAGTTTAGCGTACTTGGCCTATGATTCACGGATAGCATATGATAGCTTATTAAAGTAGGTGCCCGTTAGATATCCCGAGTAAGTGGCAGCAAAATAGGACGAGCAGCAGGTTATTTCTTTCACCGTGCCCACCAATATATTTGAATTGGAGTTTGCTTTAACCCCCTCCCTTTTTGTCATCAAAGCAAGTGACCGTGGCAGAACTGCGTTTCCTGCGTCCGGGATTAAACGAGCGAAAAGACGAGCTTTAGCCATTAGCAATCTGAGTCACGTCGCGGGCGCATGCAGAACATTCTTCCCTTTCAACGCGGCCCGTAGATCAATTGTTCCAGGGCCGTTTTCAGTGCCTCCATCGGTAATGTTTTCCTTCTGTTCTGTGAGGAGTTTTTGCAATTGCGATTCGACTACTTGCCCATCGGCTAGGCTCATTTCAAGTCCATCGAGAAGGGTACCGTAGATGACGTACTCGTCATATTTCCTAACCCATTGTATCAATTCATTTAGAATCGAGCTATCAACCCTCACTTTCCAGGAAAGACTGTGAATATCATATTCCGGGGGACTATTCTCTAATGGCATCAGAGAGCTCTTCACACGTCTTAGCTTTCTGGGTTTCGCGCCGCTCTCCTCTGCGGCTATGGACTTCTGTCTGCGTAGAAGGTAGGCTCTTGGGTCACCTATAGGCAAGGTCGTTGCAATGGGCTCTCCATCCGCTTGAAGCGTCTCTCTATTTGCGAATGAGTTGGTCTGCAATACCGTGAAGGGCTGTCTCTGACATGATGGTTGTCGTTGGCGCCGTTGATTTTCGCTATTGTGAGCTACTTTGGTCAATTGGCTGTCTTCCATTCGTGATAGTTGATAGTCAAGGCTTTTCTTAGCCGCTGAAGATATGGCTTGAATATCCAAATGGCCACCGGCTTCCAGCTCATTGGGTGATATTGTAGATCGAACTTGCGGCTGGGGTATATCGTCCTGTACTCTGCGTTGGCGCCGGCCTGCTTGGCCGCCTCTAAATGATATTTGTGTTTGTTTCAAACCATCGGCGCGTTGCGAACGAGTTGAATCGATATCTGATGTTCTGTTGTGCCGGTCCTTTTCGAGTGATGAAGGTGGAATCCAGGGGGGCTGCTCACGACGGCGACTGGCATTTATCTGGGGACGATTAAGGGCTACAGCAGAAACTCCTCGTACCCTGCCTTCTAAAGGACTCGAAACTGGACTACGGTAGGGACCACCAGGGACCGTCGTCCGCGGAGGAAAAAGAAGTGCTGCACGCCCTGCCTCTTTGTGACTTCTAGGTACGTCTAGATCACCAGGCGGGGCCATAATATGACGGAGAACAGGAGGTTCCGGCGTCAACGGTGATACTGGGGCATATTGTAGGGCCATATCTAAGTTGGGCAATGATATTTGGTTTGAGCCGCTTATCTTCGCGATTTTCCAGGGGTTAAGGCAATCAACCGCACTATTTCCTCCATTTGCTATTGACGCTGTCTTGTGAGAACTAGGAGATACTGGCACTACCTGCCGTTTTTTTGGTGACGTCGTTTTGGTCGTTCCGAGAGATCAACAGACATGTCAGCGCTCCATTGATTTGGTATTGAATGAGTTCTATGCTCTTGGTTACCAGAGTCCCCAAGCTGTGAAGGCTGAGTCTCCCGCAATGTTCGATCACCCACTGGTTTCTCAATAGTACAAACCTGATTAATAGGCTGCTTGTGATCATTTAACGATACGTCAGCATACACTTCAGGGGTGTTCTGAGTCGTTTCGCGGCGGCTGCTCAGAATGCTAGGCTGGGCGGGTAGTTCGTGTAGATTATCAAGTTGACCTTGACCTAGTGAAACGACTGTTGATACATCACTTGTTCGATCGATTGATGTGCGTGGTGCCTCCTGTTGACCCACTACAGTTGGTTTGTATGTATCATTGCAAAGATGTTTGAATGCTTCTAAAAGAAGTTGTTCATCCGAGAACAGCACGTTGTCTTTGGACGGCTCTATATTTGCGTCGTAACTTCCGGGTGGACAACTTATGTTGAGTCTGATGAAGCAGTCACTGATATCCTTTACCATCGTAGATGATTTAAGATGTTCTAGATAAATGTTTAGTAGCCGCTTGGCTATGCCTCGCCCAGTATTGATAGGACGACCGTCCACGGAGAAATAATGCCGTTTTGGCATCCTTTTGAGGTCCGAGTTTGGATTGGCAAAGAAGACCTCAAGCACAAAGCCGTTATTTGCAGGTTTTGAGATCTTTCGAGCTGTAAAGTCGCTGTCTGTACCTGTGTGGCTAGTCTGGACCGTTTTCAGGAGGCAACTCGATGCCACATCGGCCCCAAATAGCTGCAATACTGCTTCACTCGGGGTCGCATTGCGTTTCGGGGAATATGACCATGCTTTGGATGGTGTCTGTAGAACTTTGAATAGTAGTCTAAGCTGTGGTCGTGCCATGGCATAAGATCTGAGGAGCTCTTGGATCTTCTCGAGAGCCTTCTTCGCCTCCTTGGCTGCCATTTGTCTACGCACAGGCTGATGAGCGAACAGTTTGGTTACGCTTACGGTTGTTCCTACTGGAGCGGAGGCTGGCTTTTGCGTCAGTATGCCGCCTTCACCAGGCACTAGTTGAAGGACTGCGGCAATCGGTTCGGTAGAGATCTTCGTCGTGATTGTAATATCGGCCATCGTGTTTACACTTGCAAGTGCTTCACCGCGGAAACCGAGGGTCTTTCCGACAAGGCTTCCAAGCTCCTCAACTCTCCTAAGCTTACTAGTATGACCGCGTCTACCGAGCGTGTTATAGTCATTGGGATGGATGCCAACGCCATCATCTCGAACCTCGATCTTAGAGATTGTATCTGGCGAGACGAGTATTTCGACTGAAGTGGCTTTGGCATCGATTGCGTTGTCTAATAACTCTTTCACCAAAAGCACGGGCGTTACAATTGCTGTATGAGAGCTTATGAGCCGAATTGCAGAATCGGGCAGACGAGAGATAGAAGAAGACATGATCAAGAACGAATTCGGGAAACAGAGGGGATTATTCAGCGCCTTGAATAACACAACGGGCACACTTCACTAATAGGCGTAAGGATGTAAGATGACGAGCCTAGATGAGAAAGATAGAGATGATTTAAAACTTCGATAGGAATATGTAGTGTGTATCACCGGATACTAAGGCTAGGTAGGGTAATTCATGATAGACAGTCCCGATGACCTCTGACTCGGCAATGAAGGAGCTCACGGATGCAACAAGAGCACGAACCTTGAATTAGCAGCCACGGGAGCCTGTGCAACTTAGAGTACGCATGCACATCCTCGGCTGCCTATTCCACCGCGGGGTCACCGTCGCAATTGCCTAATCTGGCTGGATTTGAAGTTCACCGACGGCGGCAAGTCACACCTGAGCCATGGCCACTGCTACAGTACGGGAGCGCCCTTTCCCCACCACACCACTGCGTCATGCCCCGCCTTCCTTTTGGTCGCTGGAGATTTCATCAGCTCATCAGTCAGCTCGCCCGCCTCAGGTTAGATTGAAGAAGCTCCTTTACTGCTCCCTATCGTCAGGATTCTCTGTTAGTATATGTCCCCTGCCTTGCTGTTATGATTTGGGAAGCCATTGTTAATTAGCTAATACCCTGTGTAGTTCGCTTCTCTATCCCCAATGTGCAATTTTCTAGCTACAGTATACCATACATACTTCAACTAACTTCGGTGCATCCCCCCCGCCATCATCGCATCACCCCTCCACCAACCGTCCTTCGTCACGTTCGGGATAGTCACCCTCTCGGAACGAGCACCGACAACTACAAAGACACATATACAGGCAGGATATAAAAAAGAAACTCAGCAGTATGGCTTCTACCTCTCTCAAAGGCCCCAAGCCGGAAGAGCACGACGGCAGCGCCCTGCGCATCGGCATCGTGCACGCGCGTTGGAACGAGACCATCATTGCGCCGTTGCTCGACGGCACCAAGGAGCAGCTGTCCAAGTGCGGCGTCAAGGGCTCCAATATCGTCGTTCAATCTGTTCCTGGATCCTGGGAGTTGCCCATTGCCGTCCAGCGGTAAGCTTTCCTCCATACACTTATCCTATCCGTCCGACCTTTACTTGCGCTTGCTCTCTTCCTTCGTAAACGAGACCTCCAAGGGCCTGACTCCTATCGCGCGCCAGCATGTACACAGCATCCCAGGTCCAGCAATCTTCCTCGGGCGGTGCGTCGAGCGCCGGTGACCTCCTCGGCGCCTCGACAACGGACCTGACCTCTCTCGCGACCGATGCATCATCACGACCCTTTGACGCCATCATCGCCATAGGCGTGCTGATAAAGGGCGAGACCATGCATTTCGAGTACATCTCGGACGCGTCTCTCACGGTCTGATGCGTGTCGGCCTGGATCTCGGTGTGCCTGTTATCTTCGGCGTCCTAACCGTGCTTAATGATGACCAAGCCAAAGCACGCGCGGGCCTGACAAGTGGAAGTCATAACCATGGCGAGGACTGGGGTCTCGCTGCTGTCGAGCTCGGCGTAAACGTGCGTCTGGGCCCAAGGAAAGATGGACTGAAGCAACGAGAGATAGAGAAGAAGCTCGGCTGGCGAATTGAACGATTCCTGTTGGGATAGAAGACTTCTAATATGCAACTGAACTAGGCATAGATACATCTGTCGGACTACCCATGCAAGATGGAAATAAAATGGCACTGAGCTGTAGATTGAGATTTGACTGCGATAAGTTGGTAGATGGTTGTCCGCAACATCATGCAACAGTATATTAGATTAAATGTAAAGGTATGTAGGCTAGTCTATCATGATCCGTCCGCCACGGTCGGCAGACGGCGCTCCTGTTGATCGGTTCAAAACTATCCTTCCCTGATTCTCTCCAAGTCTCAGAAAGTATAGTCACTACCGTCTTTTTCACGCATACGCTAAATTCTGCCATGTCTTCTATGCAAAAAGGCCTCGCCTTACTGAGGTATAGCACCGCAAAAACCGCACATATACAAGGGTCCACCGACATCTTTCATACCCAACCCTTACCAGCCATATTAGAATAGCAAGCAGGCTATCGCTATAAGGTGATATTGACGCGACGCTTATGTGGCTGGGTAGCGGCAAGATGCTCCATCTTTTTTCTAACCGGGCAATGATGTTGTGATGAATTAAAAAATGAAAATGCATATCATTTAGTTAATGAAGGCTCCGATGTCTGAACCGAAGCTCTTTTTGGAACGCCAGAGGCTTTTCTTTTGCTCTCTCTTCGCCTTCATAGCCGCCCAGCCCTCGTCATCGTCGTCGTCGTCGTCTTTCGTAATAGGGGATACCTTGGTTTCGGCCTGAAGCTTTGAGTGAACAGGTGGGATAGTGGCACCCATGGTGGATGTTCGGCCAGACTTATCAAAACCAATGCTAGAAACAGGTCGATACCGGCCAGGCAGCCCAATGTTGCTTCGCTCCGAGGGTGCGATCGAGGGAGCGTAGCCTCCGCCCTGAATATGGATCGATGGGACGTAGTTTGGTTGGGGAGCTTGTTGGATCCACGAAGCCGAACTTGGCTGAACCATACTCATCGTTCTCATCTGTGGTCCTCCTTGTGGTACATCTAAACTTAAACCAGATCCCATGCCGCCGCTCATAGACGCGCCAATAAATGAGGCCCGTGACATATCCCCAGGTATCATCGAATTGTGTGGCATGTCTCCTCCTAAGAACGAGTTGCGCGACATATCCCCGAATTGCCCCAGAGACTGGGTTGGCATATGTCCTATGGGGTGAGGAGGCGCCTGATTATGCGTGGCATTCTGCGAAGCCATCATCTGCATAAATTGCATCTGCATCTGCATGAACTGATGCATCTGTTGATTCATCTGAAGCTGTGCTTGATCCCCGGGTGTGAGCATCGGTGCTTGTGGGGGCTGCATGGCCATAGGGTACATCATTTGCTGCGGGATTCCGTTGATAGGATCAAACGCAGGATTCATTTGCAACTGTGGTATGCTGTTTTTGGCGCTGTCGATGGCGGGACTGCCCCGTCTTAAGGCCCTGGCCCTTTCTTCGTTGGCAATAACACCTACCAGGCCGCCGGTTGGAAGTGGTCGTGATGCGGCTGGCGCACCACCTGCAAAAGCGATGGATTCTCGAGGGGGTTGGTTGATAAGTCCGGCGCCAAGATACGGATCCTGTGGCAATTTCCGGGCGAAAGGTGGAAGTCGACCGCCTGCTGCAGCACCATCGCCGGACGCGGAATTACCGCCAGCGGTGCCTGGGGGTTGCATCGAGGCTCTCAGGTTTGGCTGTGAACCCATGGTACTGAGACGAGTGGGCGGTCGGTTCTTGTTGGGAAAGCCATGTGCCGCAAGTATGGCGAGTGGTACCTCCTCGTCTTCTTCAGAACCATCCGATGGTGGCGTGGGTGCATTACCATTATTCACAGCATGGCCTATCGCGAGGTTTGGAGTACTGAAGGACGTAGACATGGCCGGTCTCGGAGTGGGATTCGAAGTTTCGCCCGTGACCTTCATCATCTGTTGGCGGTAGACAGACAAATGGGCCTCTTGCTTCCGTCGTTGCTTTTGAAGCTGCTTCGACTTCTCAAGCTCATCATCCTCGTCGTCGTCATAGTTGATCTCTTCGTCCTCTTTATCCGAATCACCGGAGCCTATGTAACCGAGCTTTTCCTCCTTGGCCTTGTTTTGGCGGTATTTCTCAAATTCTTCCGGAGTCATGACCTTATTACTCTGGTTCTGGGGCGAGGTATTTGGGCGACCACCAATAATCCGTGGCGCAATTCGTGGAGGGGGACCAAACGATTTGTCGAAAATATTATCGTCTTCACGAATCTTATCATATCGAGTTGTTTTAGAATACTGCCCGGTCGAGCCACGAGGGTTAGACTGGCTGGTAAGTGCACGATCGGCTGCATCATTCGACAAGAATTTTGATGCCGCTGTCAAGTCACTCAACAAGGTCGTATCCTCAGTATCTTCCTCTGATGTGCGGCGCTCGGGAGATCTATCCCTCCGTTTAGGAATGGCCGCGATGGGGGCTGGGGGTACACGCTCTCCGGTATTAACAGAGGAAGAATACATCCGTGCAGTTTCAAGCAATCCGTCGTTTGACTTCTGACTGTTCCACGACTTAGGTGGAGGCTCTACCGGGGCGGAGTGGTCTAGATGGAGCGGTGATGGCTGGTTAGGCCTGCTATTTGCTGTCTCGAGTTTTTTCACAGTTGCAACACTTGACCGTTTATCGAACTTAGTTAGCATGCCACTACTCCATTCACCACCAAGATCTAGCTTGAAATCCGAGTCCTCGAGTTTTGGCGGCGTTGCACTTGTTACTGTCGAAGCCGTTGTGGCTCGAGAGCGCCCGCTTGGTGTTTGCGGTGTCTTGTATTCGGGCATAGGCGGAGTAGACTCCCCTGACGGTATCGGAGGCAGGGTGTTTTTCTTGCTACCCCCAAATGAAAATGTCCTACCAGCTTGCTTGAGAAAGCCAGAGCTCTTGTGGATAGGGGGGACCGGGGGGATGGGAGAGCTAAAATCGTCAGCTGGGGGTAACGGCTTCCTGCTAGGGTTTCGCCATTCTTCCTGCGGAGGAATGTATTCAGTTGAGGAGGGAGTCATCGAGACATTGCTATGACGGGAAGAATTGTCGGATCCGGTCTTGGTAGTGTTGGAACTGCCACTGCCACTAGGAAATGATCAGTAAAATTACATAGCGCTAAACAAGCCACAGTTTGTTCTGTGTTGAAACATGGTTTAGGCAGACTGAGAATTCCGGCTAAGTGTGGGCTGTCCCAGAGACAGTGTGGGAATCCAGCCAACCTCATACAGCTATACTATTTCAAATAGTATATAAACGAAAGCCAGAAATCACTGGCATAGGATGTATGTGTGCGCCGGGGTCAGAGGAATAGGGATGAAACGTACCGACTGCTATTCAAGCCAGCAAATAGATTATCTTCCATCCCCAGATCGTGGATATGTGTCTTAGCACCACCAGCCGTCCTCGATAGTCTCACGCCACCGTCGAAGGTTTTGACATGGCCGCTATTGGGTCTTTCGAGCACCCGAAACGAGGGCTCAGCTACCGGTCCATTTTGGTCATCAGCTGCGGTCGATTTCCGCCGGAAGTTGACTGGAAATCTAGGCATATAGAACAGCTCAACTCGAACTGATTATGCTCGCCACGAACCCATAAATACCCTCAAGTAGTCTGTGAGGATAGCGATCGTCCGGAGGCTCGTTCGGGAGGATGGCCGAGGAGGAGTAGATGAAAGTACAGGCGACGAGGGAGTACTGAATGGTTGTCCTCGCCGGGAAAACCTGAGCTGAGGTGCGTAGAGTCTGAAAACGAGGACACTAAGCGGAAATCTGCATGATGAGGGGTTAGTCGTGTTCCTCTCATGTAAGCGCCCGCGGATGTGAAAGCTACGGTAAAGATACAATAACCTCTATCCGAGATTTATTTAACGGACCAGGTAACCATCATGTAAAGGGAAGAGAAAACTACTTCCCCTCGGATTCTAGGTATATGGGGTGGGACAAAGAACGGCATAAACGAACTACACCCTATGTCTTGTTACGGAAGTGAAACAGGCCTCGAGGGTTGGTACTCAAACTGTGTACCAACATACCGATCGTGGCCTAGGGCTTAGGACGAGAAAGAAACACAAGGCCGACGTGCAACAGCTTCTTACTTACATGTTTAAGGAGCGAGAGCGGTTCGCTAGATGACGAATATCTTCTTAATGCTAACCAACGACCAGGTAGCTACCCAATATGAGCGACAAATGTAAATCGACTTGGTCGACTGCGCAGAAATGATTTGGCTAGCACGTTTTGCGTATGACCGTATGATGAGGACGATGAGGGCGATGATACGAGAATAAACAAAATCGTTGTTGTATTAGGTGAAGAGGCTTGAAGGGTTGGCCGGGTCGGCAAGACAACCAAAGAAGCAAAAAAGGGGGAGGCGGGACCGTCGCCTAATACCGACTATATTATAACGAAAATGAATAAATGCGATTATGTGCAGTATCTTGCGGAGCGAGGAAGAAGTAGATTAGGTCGGCAGAAATGCGACTGAAACTCGGCAACGCTGGAGGCGGACTCGACAACGAGAGAATATGCGGTCGAGAGATGCAAGAGATTGGGAATGAAAGTGGAAGGTTTTGGGATGGGAATGGGCGTGTTAGCTACTACCTGGTAGGAGTGATGGACTGACTGAAGGGCAGCTAGGCGAGGTACAGCAGTACCTGGACTACAATACGAAGAGTATAGCGGAGGTAAGTATACAACTACTATTGGACACCATAGCGCCATGGTGATTTTCGGAGCGAGCTGCAGTGCGCTGTGCTTCACCTATCAGGTACACAACAGGAGGTACCTCTTACCAGATAGGTACCTACCTAGGTACCCTAGCATTGTGCCAAAAAGCTCGGAGCACTGTAAGCATCCGGATTTTACCATTATTAGCATGTACTGGGCATCATGTGCTACCCACTAATACAATATCAACTTGCTACCTTACCTACCTACTACCACCAAGTATGCTTCTGTAGGTATGATATTTACTTATATGTGTGATCGGTTACCTAGAATAAACCTCGTTGTTATCTGGATTGTTTAGGTGCTCACTATATGTAGTAGGTATGGCACCTCTTCTTCGCTTGCCCTTCTCAGTCTCTCGTTCTATTTCCCTTCACAAATCAAAGCAGAGCATGCCAGCACGCGCATTATCAACCAATAGCAAGCGCCGCGCTAGGTGTCCACATGGCCTTCGTGTTTGGCCTCTTCTAAGAGCTCTATTGTTTACTGCTACGCAGCAAGGCGCAAGGGTAGGTAGTGGAGGCGCAGGTTGCGCCTTCGCGTCTGAACAGGATCGTGAATAATACATATGCCTGGTATTTTAGTATTTGGCATATGGTATATGCTCTACGGAATCGGCCCCTTCCTCCTTGTTGCAGTGCTGCCTTTAACATCATACAATGCCAACTCCCTCTTGACGACATCTTTCTCCACCTTTTCTCTTTCTTGCGCACAGATTAGATAGAATGGATTGCTCGTGATCCAACGTGCCCCGTACTGTGTGTCTAGTTTTGCCAATTATGACACCATTTGCCCTGCTTAATTCATGGGTACGGTTGCTGCTTGCTAGGACATGGGGCGTTAAGCCACCATGCTGGAATCGGCGAAGCATTGCCAGACGCTAGGGTTCTCGGGGATACCAAGCAGTTTTGGGCCAAAGCCTGATCAGTGGCGCCCACATATGCCACATATGGCCCTTCGCCTGTCCTAGCCGGACATCGGTACCATCATAGTATACAATACTTCTTGGCTGGTGACTACACCCTCACTCCTTCTGTACCAAGTCGGACATCAAGACTTGCCGGACTCTCCTACATTCAACTCAAGTACGGTACTGTAGACCTCGTCACCGAGATTTTGTGCGTTAAACAAGCGATGCCCCTAGCTATGGACTGTACGGTAGTGGCGTTCGCCGGCTTCCAGTTACTCCCTTTGGAGGAACCGCCGGCGCGTTGAGGGTATGCGCGCCTAAATTTTTTTTGCCTTACGGTTCCCCTTCCCCCGGAAATCGTCAAGCCCAACTGTTAGCTAGAGTCATGGCTGGAGTCACAATGAATCGCGACCTGTACAACATCCGCATCTACGGAATACACCAAGACTTCTTGTATCACTTGAGTTCTGGTAGTTCGTAACCATGAAACAGATTCGCAGACTTGCTTGCGCGTATTATTTTTGTATTGAACAGTCAGTCGCAGGGCTTGAGGCTTGATTGACATCAGCAAGACCACAAGAATAGAGATGAAAGGTGTCATGTATGTATGCTGCACAGATGACAACACTTAATGATCAAAGACGAATATTCCGAGGCCCACCTACGGTTCTCGATACTTTTACCAAATGACGGGTAGTTGAGTCGTGCCTTATGCGGTGTTACCAGGTACACTGCTAAAGTACAGGTGTATATACAGTGTACGCTATTTTTGTTATACTACATAAGGTCTGTATTCCATGTGAACGCACAGAATGAAGCTGGACCCACGAACAGGCGGCAGATGTTTACATGTATCTCCGACTACAGTACTGTAGGTACTGTGACAGACTTCTCACAGCCGTCTGTTGCAGAGTTGATAATGAGGTAACCATCGACATAGTAAACGATGGCTCCGGGGGCCTGCTGTAGCTTTTACTCTCAGGTACAGTACGTGAAGGACAATACCTACCAATAGACGTTTGCAGTGAGTTCAACGTTACATACCTACTTGACAAGGTGGTAATGCTCGACGGCACGCCTATTGACTGCATCTCTGACTGGTCCTAAAAAGACGAAGACAGAGCCCAATCAGATGATTACAGAAATGCCTACTGTCATCTGATTGCGAAATTCGTCTGATGCATTATGGAAAAGTCAAATATACGTACTACGTATGCGTAAGCGTACTCGTTATTATCGGCCACCCCTTTCGATATTAAAAAGGCCACGAAGATCCTCCATACAGTAGAACCACCTGTTGGTAGCATGCAGTAATGCAGGGAGGCAGTTGCGAGTGGTGACCAGGTGCTCACCACCAGGTAAAACTTGATGAGATGTGGCCACCCATGACTTTAGTGTGTTGCTTGATCTACCTACTGCAGCTCTCGTATTCAAAATCCTTGGCAGCTGAAACCTACCTATTTTCTTTTTCAACCCGAGGCACGGACGGATCTCCAGTTAATTATGTCAGATTACCTATACATAGGCAATTCCCTTCGTAGGTAGTAAGTATGTAGGTATGTAGTGTACATAAACACAATTCAATATTTTTCGTCTTACCTGATTAAGAGTATTATAAATCTTGACAGTTGAAGTTAGATACACAGTACTGCGTAATTCGTACCTATAGTAGGTACCTAGGTAATAGGTAGATATCTACTTTCTAATATTGGCACGAATCTCATCTCATCAGTGCTTTTATTACGCCACGTTTTAGACCTTTTATACTAGACGATGTTCTCACTATTGGTACTATCCCACTACATCGGTCAACACTAGCGAATCACTAACAAGAGGTATAAATACTTCCTCTCTTTCCCAGATATTGATACAATTCAAGCGGCACTAATTTGATTGTAAGTTGTCAGTTTTGTCCCGAAACAAAATGCAGCTTGCGAACAATTTCCTAGGTTCTAGAATAACAACAATGATGATGATGATGAAGATGGACAATAAATACAGTAGAGCGGTTATATCCATCGACTATTGACTACAGCTTGGTCTTTTGTCAAGCCCTGTTCAGGGGCTCCGTCTGATCCGGGCTCTCCGGCTTGCTGAGGTCTGCGGTAGCAACCAACCTCGTTACCTACTTGGGGTACTGCTGTATATAATTCTCCGAAAGATCGACGGCCGAGTGGCTGCTTCCCGCGGTAGAGACCTGAGAGCAGCTCATCCATGTTCAATAAGAATCACATGCAGCACAGAGGTAGGTACCAACCTACCATGATGACCTACATATATGTACATATTAGATAGCTAAAGTACCTAAGGTAGCTAGCAAGAAGAAGTCAGGTCTTGCATGTATTCAATCTATTCATATTGTTTAATTGGGTTCAGTGGCATTGACTTCAACACGCCCCAATCACTAATTATGTACACACCGTTCTTTCGGGTCGATTACGCGATATTGGGTGGACAGAGGTGCAGTTTTGAGCTGTAGTCGGGTAGCACTTCATCCAACATCGGTATATATGTAAGTGCTGGGGCTCATCAACACCTGTCTACCTACACCCCTAGGTAAGTAGGTACATGTAGGTACTGTAAGTACTATAGCAGTTCGTCCCACGAAATAGACATCATATAGGTACATTGATAGTGTACCTATATGTGGACAGTAAATTTCTTAGTAACTGGTCGCATGCAGAAGGGAACCTACTGGAGGATTATATTTTGTCGCTGGAGCACTCGTCGCGGCGCAACGCGTCTATTTTCCCCGTCATGATTTCTAAGCTAAAATATTTCCCCCACCAACTCACATTTACGGTGGAACGGAATGCCACTTTTCTCCCCCTCAGACTTGCGACTAATCATTTGGGCCCCTACCTAATCCTACCTGCCCTCTTCTCTGAGAAAGTAGGAGCAAATCGCGTAGCTGGTCTTCCAAAGTCTCTCTAGGTTGCGCCCTGAAAGGGTTTCTGCTCTCGCTAGCCCCGGACGATGGTTGAATCTAAGGCGAGAATTAGCTGTCTTGCCTCGGGCAATGGCAGTAATCTACAGGCGGTACGCATTCCGGCGTCCTTCGTTTCCCCAGTCAAAAGAGCTTGCTTTCTTATGTCGCTCGATGTTCCAGAACCCCCTGAGAATCGGCCTAACTCCTGAACTCTTACAGCTTATAGGTGCCTGCGCTTCCAGAACTATCGAAGGCACCATCGTCAAGGTCACGGTCAATAGAAAAGATGCCTATGTAAAGTGAGCAGAGGCTGCCAAACCCCCGATCCGCACCGACTACTTCAACCTCGTGAAGCAAGGCTTTCTTGCGGTGGGCGAGAAAGACCCCGAGAAGGTGAAAGAATCTCGGTTTGGTTACGACACTGCCCTGGCCGAGCGAATATTGGCCGATAAGCTAGATTCGATAGTTTTGGCTGGATGGATGCGTGATTAGTGGCATTGCGATCGCATTCCGATTCTAAACAGACGGCCGGGTTACATCACGCAAACCTGTCGAGCATAGAAGGATCTAACCGTGTCACAGATACTGTTGTTAAACCTGAAGAAGTCCAGACTAAACAGAAAACTACATAGTGATGAGTATTGGTTTCCTAAACCCTGTAATCAATCTGCACCGCATTGCCAGGTATGCCAACCCCTCGGCCGGGATATCTCTCCTGATCCGCTAATAATCTACCTAGGCATGTACGATGGTGCGGGAGCGGTACGATCATAAATCTTTTCCATTTCCTCTTTGCGTGATGGTCGTGGCCAAGAATCTGCGAGTCTTGCCCATTTTACATAGTCTCGAAAGACCTCCCGTTTTGATTGCACGTCGTAACTAGCTAACACCTTAGCTAATATATTAAACGAGCATGTGAGGACTTCAAAGCCGGAAAACTTGAAAATGGGACCACAGGCATTATGATTCACTATGTCGTGGAAGCAGTAGATCGTGGCGGTCCTGTTTTGAGACAGGAAATTAAAATTGAAGACGGAGAAAGTCTGAGCAAAGGACACATGGATATGAGCATGAGTTGATTGTGAAGGGTACCGCGTTACCAGCACAGAAGATCGTATCTGCGAAGAAACTTGCCACGGGCTGAGACGAAGGTCAATGGAGCACGTGGTCTCGAAACACTTGGATAAAACCCCCCTATCAGTGGAAACGGTTCGCAGCCCGGGGTGGAGATGCTATCGGCATATTACATACATACAGCACAGCACACCATACGTGAAAGATTTCCCCTCGACCCGGCAGAACCGCATAGAATCTACGCGGTAAAACGTCCAATTGACTTTGATATACCAGTTAACCCAACTCGGGAGTTCTGCGTAAGGCAGCGAGAAGCTGAGCTGGAAGGAAATCTCCCTAGCCTTCGGATCATTTCCAGTTTTTAGATACACTGCTTGAAACAATTCTCAGAGGAAAAATCGCGTCCTCCGCGCCGGCACCGTGCTCTTGAAGCTTAGATAAGGGACACACGGTGCAAGCCAAGCATGCCGGTTACCTGCCGACCTACCTAGGTACTGTACCATATGAACCCTGATACAAGAATGGAGAGGCCCCTGCGATCTTCATACATGATTGGAAGCCTGTGTGATTATACGAGCCCCGCATTCGAAAAAATAAGTAGCCTTGGGGACGGTGATGTAGGAAATCAGCGAGGCAGAAGAAAGGGTCAACCAGCGTACGTTCAAGCAAGCAAAAACATTCGGATTATTTCGATCTGATAAGATGTGATTACGCACTTGACGCTGCTTTATTTCGTCTAGTGAGAAAATATGGGGAGGGTTAAGACTGGACTTTACTGTACTGTACCGGTACGTCCTGCTCAGGGTACTGGCACCTGGCAGGTATTCCTCAGCGGCTCAGGATACTGTATTAAGCCAGAATCCTTGTGCCACAATTGTCCGTGCGCCAAGAGCCGTTTAAGCCGAATTCTGCTAAGATCACTGCCGCTTGGCGGGGCTAGTCTCCGAGCCGATACCGCTAATGTTACGGGTAGCTGCACGCAATGACGCTGCACCGCAGGAGGCACAGCATACCCCGAGCGTAACCGCCCAATCATTGTTCCCAATTGCTTAACACCGCAAGGTCTTATATCTAGACCTAGGAGATAATAGCGCAGTACAGAGGTACTGACCGCAGGATCTACCGAGCAATTGCTATCTTAAAGGCCAATGCCCGCTCTGATTCCTCGAGACGTTTTTTTTTTTGACCAGTCCTCGACACCGTGGCGACTGAGGCGGACTTATTTTGAGGTCA
>NQIM01000411.1:0-37600 GCA_003426235.1 Xylaria polymorpha | reverse complement strand
AAAGCATATAAGGTTACTTAACTTATAAAGTAGGGCTACACTATTACCTAATAAACTTATAGGACAAATATTATAATATTACTTATTTTTTGTTTCTTTATTTTAGTTTAGCTTTAGTTTAGTTTTCAAATTCAAATAGGTCTCTGCGCTTTATCGCTAGATTTACTCCTTAAGTAGNAAAAAAACTTGTTTTAATTATAGAGATTCCTTCGTTTCGCAGTGCGCAGGCCACTATACTCCTGCTGAAGGCGTCATGGCATATGTCAGATACTTGGAGACTTGTTTTCCGGATCTCTAGAATACGGGAGACCGTAACATGTGTATCAGCAACGTCGCCGAGAAATATGGCACCATCATTATGTATAATTCCGTGAGTGAATGACATTCACTGAGTCTTGACGATAACCGGGAGTCGATGTGCGGTAGCGGTAGGTTGTTCAGCACTAGTCAGGAATTAGAAATTTATCATAAGCTGCAACTAAGGGCTATTAATCATCGGCGGCTCCGTTAATGACGGGAGATTTGTGTATATCACAGTGAAATAGTTCCCACGATATTGGTGCATTAGCGACTAGAATATCATTTCGGCCCTGAGAGCCGATGAAGCGCATCGACACAATTATGTGAGCACGTTAGATATTCAAGGCGAGATATGGAAAAGTTGTTGGAGGGAAGGCGTTTCCCTTGTGATCTACTACGGGGCTTGCCGAATGAGAAGTCAAGGAGGGAGCTCTCCGAATATAGGCTGAGCAGCATTAATTGGCATGTAGCTGACACGTTTAATTAAGAGCCTCACAGCAGCGTTTGGCGCACATTTATCCAGATCACGCGTCAATCAATAACGGATCTGGCTTGCCAAGATGGAGACTCGCTGTCATTCGCGTGGAGAGAACTGCTATGTCTTGCATAAGTCAGCATGACTACTTATCGAGACAGGCCACACATCCTGCCAGGCCGCCTGATCTTAGGCTCTAAGGCGACATCGGCAACGTTGCGGGGAGGATCTCGGTTTACTTAGATGAGGTTTTCAATGTCTGCGGGGAACCCCTGGACAGCGGAGAATTGTACATTGTATGCAAGTCCCGCCGCAGAACCATTCTTTCGAATGCATGTAGAGACGTCGCTTGGTAGCAATATTCAGCCGAAGTGTAGATCCCCGCATGTTTGGGGCTCGGGGAGCTTCCCCAATCCCTCCTCCCGGGCTCTGGCCGCCAACGTCGTATGGGAGGAGTGTGTTTCCTCTGCATTTGACGAACAGTAGCAAGCATACTCGGCACCTTGAACAAAATGGGTTCAATCGATGGCTATTCAGGGGCTGATGGGTGCCCCAGGCTGGCTGGTGCCCATCGGCACAAACAATCTACCTAGTTGGGACAAGGCAATGGATGGGCTTGAGCCGCTTGGCTTCCAGGCTCATAAGGCCTGTGCTTCCGCGTTTCATTTGACTTGTGCTATTGCCCGATTTTTATAGCTTCCCGGCTGACAGCCTCAAGCGGCTATCGCCTATTCTGGCCAGTCGGATGTCTTTTCAGCTTACTCCGCCAATAAACGACCTGCGCAACTTTATCTGTCTTCTTCCTTTCCGGATAGTGAATCGCTATATCTCATGCGGGCCACAGAATGAGCTATTCAGTGGACCGGCTTAGCTTCCCGAATCGAGCCCATGTCTCGTGGCCCTCAGATTCTACCAACGAGGTTGCTCAGGATGTGGCTGACCTTGCGGCCATCCCGGAACTACGGAACGAGTCTAGGCCATCTAAGTAGGTTGTCGCAATGGTATTAAATAGGTAACGAACCACTCGATTTTTGAAGAAGGAACTGGTCTGTCTGTCTTATGGTACTGGACGCTTTCTGATTGGCCTCAAGATGCCGAGCGTTTCACGCATTGCGACTGCTGTTTTAGCTGTCGCTGCTTGTAAGTGAAGAGATGTAGCTGAGGTAGAGCAAGCCTAACTATCGCTAGCAATCCGACCATGCCTCGCCCAGGAGCCAGTCTCATATACCGATCCCGATACCGGGATAGAATTTGGAACATGGGAACAGGGTGATATGACCATCGGTATGACACTACCTGGTGATGCTTTAACAACCGACGCCACAGAGTACGTCGGAATTCTGGTACGTTATTGGGTTTGCGGCGAGCACACAAGCAAACATGGGCTAAACGTATGATAGAAATGTTCGACGGGCTGGTGCGGTCTGTCTCTGGGCCAGTCCGGACAGATGACACAAGCGCTGTTATTAGTTGCCTGGGCCAATGGAGACCAAGTCTTGACATCATTCCGATTCGCGACTGGATACAGCCTTCCTGAAGAGTACAAGGGGCAAGCCAACTTGACGCAAATATCGTCCAAGGTAACCGACACCGGATTTGAGCTCATATACCGGTGTCAGGGTTGTTTCTCTTGGGACCATGACGGCGCAACGGGAAGCGTTCAAACAAGTTCTGGCTTTTTCGTTCTCGGACGAGCTGCTTCCAAAACCCCGCCCACAAACCCTAGTTGCCCCTCACAGATTAGTGTTAAACAACATGACTACTTTTGGTCAGTTCGGCGCACCCCTAACCACCGTTGTGAAGGACTCGTACGACACTTGGGCTCAGAAGGCAACGAGAGTGGTCCCCGGGGACTGTGGCACACCCGATCCCGGCGATCCCGCGACCCGATCACCACTTGTCATCCAGAGATGGCCGATCAAACGTTCGATTACATCATCATTGGCGGCGGTGCTGGTGGTATCCCTATGGCCGACCGTCTTAGTGAAAAGGGTCATAGTGTCCTTCTCCTCGAGAAGGGTCCTCCGTCACTGGGCATGTGGGGTGGAGATATGAAGCCCCTTTGGCTCGAGAAGACTGACCTTACTCGCTTCGACGTACCTGGCCTATGCAACCAGATCTGGGTCGACTCCGCCGGTGTCGCTTGCAAGGACACAGATCAGATGGCTGGCTGTGTTCTTGGTGGTGGCACTGCTGTGAACGCTGGGCTTTGGTGGAAGGTAATCCCAACCCCTGATCAACGGGCTTGATGAAGTGTTAATGAAGAGTAGGGCAACCCTAAGGACTGGGATGAGAACTTCCCTGTCGGATGGCACGATGCCGATTTGAAGGCTGCCACTCAGAAGGTATTCCAGCGCATTCCTGGAACTACCACACCATCTGTCGACGGAAAAGTGTACTTGTCACAAGGAGTTAACCTTCTAAGCTCGGCGTTGAAGAAGGGCGGTTGGACAGGAGTCGACGTCCCCAACAACTCCCCGGGCGCAAAGAACCGTACATATAGTCCTACGACGTATATGTTCTCCGGAGGCGCGCGAAACGGACCAATGGCCACATACCTAAAGACGGCAGCTGAGAGAGACAATTTTCAGTTGTGGATGCAAACGCCAGGTCGCCGCGCTCTTCGAACTGGTGGAAAAATAACCGGTGTCGAGTTGGATTGCACGGTTGGGCAAGGCAAATATGGTACAGTCTCTGTTACACCTAACACCGGACGTGTGATCGTATCTGCTGGAACTTTCGGTTCGGCAAAGTTCCTAATGCGAAGTGAGACCCTTCTCTTCCTCTTTAAAATAAGTGGCTAATAGTTATCAGGTGGAATTGGCCCCAGCGACCAGTTAGAAGTGGTTAAGTCGTCGAAAGACGGCCCGTCTATGATTAGCAGCGACGAGTGGATTAATCTACCTGTCGGTTACAACTTGGTCGATCATGTCAACGTGAGTATAACCGGGAAAGTCTGTGCCTCGGGTACTAATAGCCCCTCCTCGGCAGACCGATACATTTATCACCCATCCAGACGTCATCTTCTACGACTTCTATGAGGCTTGGACCAAGCCTATTCCTTCAGACCGATCGGCCTATCTTGGTGAGTAGCGGCAAAGATTTTATTTTAATATAGTTTCCTGACTTAGTCTAGCGAATCGAAGTGGCATTCTGGCGCAATCCGCTCCCAATATCGGACCTGTAGTATGTAATCTCGCATCGCAATATCTTTGGCAATGTAGCCTAACGTCAATATCTAGTTCTGGGAAGAGGTCTCAGGAGCCGACGGTAAAGTGCGTCAGTTCCAATGGACAGCACGTATTGAAGGAGCCGACCAGACCGGCAGCAACAGTGAGTGTAACTGTTCGATCTTGGTGATTAGCGTGAAGGCTTATATATTCTAGGCACGATGATTATGAGTCAGTATCTTGGCCGTGGCTCTACCTCTCGCGGTCGCATGACCATCCGTCAGGGCTTAGATACCTTTGTATCAGACCCGCCGTATCTCAAGGACGAAAACGATAAGCTCGCCGTCATTGCCAGCATCGATGGTCTCCGCAAGGCTCTCTCAGGATACCCAAACCTCAAATTCTCCTTCCCGCCAGCGAACCAGACGACCAAAGAATACGTAGATAGTATCGTGGTAAGCGCCGCCAAGCGTCGCGCGAACCACTGGCTAGGTAAGTCTGCCTTGGTATATACTAGTTCAGCGACAAAGCTTCGGATTCAACTGATACTTGACTTTTGCAGGTACCAACAAGATAGGATTGGACGACGGCCGAAAATCAAATGGCACGGCTGTTGTAGATCTTGACACTAAAGTATATGGCACTGACAATCTCTTTGTGGTGGATGGGTCCATATTCCCAGGCATGGTCACGGCGAACCCCTCTGCAATGATCGTCACGGCAGCAGAGAACGCCGCTACGAGGATATTGGCTTTGAAGAAAGGGCCTAAAGCCAGGCCCGTTTCACGCAAGAAGGGTGCCGTCATCATCACCCTATAGCGGTCTATCATTGGCCAAAGCTTGTTTCTCTGTATATGAGATAAGATGATATTGAAAGTAATGATACTATTATGCTTATGTAGATAACAGGGTATCGCGAGTTATGGACAAAGTGTCGCCGTAGCGAGAGACGACTTAAAACAATATTTACTCGAGGAAGCTAGATTGTATTTTCATTCCCGTGCTCGTTCATATCGCGTCATGGACGCTAACACCGCCTACTCATCCCTTGAGGAAATCTTAGAGCCCCTGTGTACCAGAAGAAAATAGACTCTCAAAGTACGTCGTGTCAAAGCCCTGGAAAGTCCACTCATCGGCCTCAGCTGCGAGCTCTGGGTGGGCGAGATGCGCCTGCGACCACTCGAATTGCATCATGGGCGGAAGCCCGTTAAAGTCGGCGTATGAATTTGAATCAGCATTATATTCCATAGGGATTGACAAGAAGTGAGATGCCTCAGCTGCTTGATCTGCTTCAACAGGCGCGGAATGTTGTTGGTTTGATGACATGTTCCAGCTTGTCGTGGCAGGCGGAGTTCCACGAGAGAGTGGGGGAGACGTCAAAAAATTAAAGTATTCACGTTGATTCAGGTTTACATTGAGAGGGGCCGTCATGGTCGCGGTAGTAGAAGTAACGGGCGAAGCGCTGGTGTTGGCAACAATATTGAGGGTGGGTGTTGGTGTCGCATGGGCATGCGGTTGCACATCATGCTGAGGAGGAACCTGTGAGTTCATAGGTGGATTGATATTAATTGTCCCTAGGTATGGGATCTCGAAGTGAATCGCTGCCACCTCGCCACCGCCTTCTTTATTCCCTGCTTCACCACTACCGCCACTTGTCATGAGGTCCGGGTTTAATAGAGGCAATAAGCGACCGATAATGTAGGCGGCTTCGCGGGCGAGTTTATCGCCATTCTGGTCAGCCATCTGCTGGAGTTTAGCACGCGCTTCTTGGATTAACCTGCGGTCATCTTCTCTCTTCGAAGTCGTAGCCTGGTCACGCGCCTGAAGCTTTGGATCTAAGTATCCGAGGAGCAAAGTCATAGATGCTGTCAATGCGCCATAATCCGTGTGGCGACACGCATTTGACGCATTATTCATCTTGCGGAACACCAAGAACGTACGTAAGAGTTGCCGCGATGAGCTTATGCAAGTCGCCTTGCTATAGTCCCAGCGCCGTTCTTTTGGGTCACGGAGCATGTAAGGAAGATGGAGTAGGATGAGAAGGTTGTGATGATTCATCTGCAGCATTAACTGCGTTACTACAATACTCCAAGTCAGTTATCGGGCACCAGAGGTGGGGGGTATACGAGTGCTTCAAAAGCTTGGAACACTTCTAAGACATGATCATCGGCAAAAAGTATCCTTTATGCGATCGAAACAGTTAAATCAATATGCGGAAAAAGAAATAACACCGAAAATTACTTACCAGCACGCATAGTTTCTATGGGCTCTACATCCACCAAAGATTCGGCCGACGGGAGCTGCCAGAAGTCGGACGCAACGCTTCGTGCCGCTGCCTCGAGATCGCAATCAATGGCCTGTGTCATACCAAAAGACGCATCGCCTTTACTATAGTTACGCTTGATGATAGCACCCATGACGACCGTGTGTTGTTTTTCTAGCTTATCCGTCGGCTCATCGTCAGGGTCGTTGTTTAAGAAAGAGTTGTCGTCTGTGGCAGCCGGAAGGCCTAGAAGAAGAGACAGATACCGGTCCGTGAAGTTAAGACGGAACCAAAGTGCCTTTGCCCTGACCTGAGTCAAGGGATTGGATGTTGGATCAGCAGACTTAAGTGGCTTGTCACCTAACCTGTCAACGCCCATAAGCTGAGCCACTGATATTGCGCGGCGGAGCATAAGCCACGACTTGCGTAGGTTGCCAGCGTTCGCATGGTACAGCGCGATCAGAGCTAGAGTCTCCAACCCTTCTGCATAACCCACGAAGTCGTCGTCGTAAGCCACTAGTTCTGAGACTATCGAGACATACTTGACCATCAGGCAACGGGGAGAGTCTTTCAAAATAAGCTTCAGTGTCGTTGTAGGCTGTATTTGTTGGAGGCAGTTCGTGAGCTGCATCAATCGCTTCGCAAGCATAGCCGGGTGCGAGGACGGCTCCAGAACAACGCGCATAGAGGACGGCACCGCGGCTTGTCCAGCGGCTACATCGCGGTATCGCGCGAAGAAACTAACCACAAAGCTAGCTGCTGGGCTTTCCGTGACGATGGCGTCAATATCCTGCTGGCAGGGTAATAAATCGTGTAATGCTTTCGACACCTGCGCATGCTTAAGGCATAACGCAGGTATCTCGGGCTGGCTGGGTGCTGGCGTTGGAAGGTCACCCAAGGAAGGGCAAGCCTCAGTGGGTGGCTTGTTACCGTCCCGGAAAGGTACAAGGACGTCAAACATGGGAGGTTTGCCAACTGAGAACGGGCACGCACCAACGTCGTCCGACTCCGGTTCAACGGTGTCGGCCGAAGCGGGCGAAGCGCTCGTGGGGCGCCCTCGGCTCGCATTATAAGTATCCGGCATTATCCTTTCGACGAGCTTCTCGAGCATTTCTTCAACACGCCCCAGGCGTTGCGTCACCCGCCGGTCAGGCATTGAAGCTTGGTCCTCGGCGAACTCCTGGCTTACGCAATTTGAGCCACGAGACTCGCAATTGACGCATATTAAAGCGTCTTCCGAAGGATATAAACATCGGATCTTCCGTCTCCTGCCTATTTATCCGGGTTCGCATCAAAAACGTCCTTCCTAAGACTTCACGAGGGGGGTCGCACTCACATTCCCAGCAACTGCGTGTCCCTTTACGGACTTTCCTTCGCTTCGGGTCAGGAGCATCTGCACCGCGGACAGGGAGGCGCCGTTCTTGTGGCATTTCGAGGCAAAACTATATGACCAGACTAGGAATAGGTAGAGAACCTGTCTGTCTGTCTGTCTGTCTGTCTGTACGGCCGCGAATCCAATAGCCGTCCCCCTATCTGCATGTGTGCATCAACTCTGGGTTAAAGCTGTAGCACAACCAGTGTACTGTATCGGTACCAAGGAGCAGAGCACGATACACAATAACTAGTATTTAATCACGCGTAACGCAATAGGATAAAATCTGACATACAATTGAACAAAGGATGCATGCGACGGTGGTCGTTGAATGATGGTCGATATCTTGAACGCGGTGCCAAGACCTTCGGCCGAGCCCGGACAAAATTTGTAAGCGGTTAGTTCATCCGAAAACCCGGGCGAAATCTGCCGACAGTGCTGACTACACAGGTAAAGGTTATTGCAATCTAACTTAACCTACTTAGGTAGTAGGTAATCTCAACAGGAGGGCCATTCGTTGTTCCGATTTTTCAGCAACTTGCAACTCTCGATGGATCGTTTGCAGGCCGGCCGGCTCGAGAGGATAATTATTGGATCCTTTTACCTAGGTAGGTAGGTAAGTAACTTAGACCAGTATGGCTAAACCACCTATCTAACTGCCTACTATCAGGACAAGAACAAGCAACAGACAGCATATCCTGGAAGATGGCAAGACTACATTGACGCCTAGCAGTTTCTCCGGTTAGAGCTTTAGCCTTCGATACCAACAGCCCAATCAATATACGACTCTACTTAGTGATTTCTCTCGACTAGCTACATGTTCTTAGGGCTTGAGTCTTGAGATTGGCTGACCGTGGCAATCGACGAATGGCTTCCCGCCCAGTAAGCATATAGAGCAGGTGAATCTAAAATCCTTGTCTGGGCGATCTTGCTAACTGACTCAGTACGCACAACAGTTGAATGTCCTGCTGCAATTCGCTATCGGCCTATCAAAATAATAGCTCTGTTGTGGTGCAACCAACATACTAAGCGCGTGTGCAAGGAGCAAGCAAGCAAGCAAGCAAGCACTGTTCGCCTCACCCACGATGCACCTATCCGCTTCAGGCCGTCGCGTGGTACAACTTGAAAATCAGACTCGCACATTTCCTTGCCTACATCATCTCTCATCTCTCAGACGCTACCGCCTGAGTTTCATAGGGGATACACTGGTTTTGGGGCCCGTTGGCCATACTCCTATCGGCTTCAGCATGAACAGTTGGTGGCCCAAACGTGAGGTCCATGCATCTTAGATAGGTATGTGATTGTCTCTAGGAGTGCTGCCTTTAAAGTGCCATCCCTCTTCTACAAGCACTACATCCTTCTGGAGGACTAGTTATACCTATAACCCGTGATAGAATTATTCAATGTCTGCTGAAGTGACTTCCTGCCGAGTAACGGCCATTGCACCAGGCATGCCGTGACCATTCGTATTGCTCCAGCAGCCAAATAACACCTAGAATCTCAGACTCACGAACTCGCCCCTAATGCACAAATGCCCAATGAACAAGAAGGGTATGCCATCATAGCCCAAGGCCCAAGGGTCGGACATTCATTAACAGCATGCAGCAACATGCCGCAGCCCGGGCAGGTTCCACCAAATCTCCGAGCAGGCTGCATGCATAACTCGTCGATTCACCGGTCGGTCCCCAGTCGCTCACCGTCCAATGAGCACTTAATTTCTTTGGAATAAGAGCTAGGAATAGTGAACCGGGAGCGGTTTGGGACAACAAGTCATTTGAGGCCCACCCACGGTGAAGATCTTCTAGTCATCATTAGGGGGCAATATGCCTGAAGTAGCGCGAACTGGTACGTAATCGCAGCCTTATTTTCTTTAATAGTAGGTGCCAGGGGCCCTTCGTGGATGAACATACTGAAATTAAGTAACCCCAAGAAGGGGGTAGGACATTGAGGAACAAGATCCAACTTCCCCAGATACCGTTTCTCCTTGTTTGCCCTATCAGTTCGAGCCCACGAGGCTGCTCTTGACTGTAGGTTTGGACATGGGATGACGTGGCTAAGACCAGAATCCCTATCAGAGTCACAGCAGCCCTGGAATGGTACGTCCAATTGTTTGGAGTACTTACTGTCAGTGTACAGACGTGGGCGTGAGCAAAGCGGTGTTACTCTCGCTGCATCTATAGCGAGCGACAAGGGTGTGAGGACATTGGAATGGACGCGAGCACCTTGATAGGAGCTCCCTTCCTCGCCTAGTGAGGTTGGTTGGTTCATATGCATCCAGAGCAACTGATTTTACTTGAATGAGCGAGGGACATCTGGCTAGAAGACATCGAGATCGAATTTACAAACAGCAGTATAGCTAGGTGTGTAGCAGAGTAGTTGGCGTTAGATTACCCCCTTACCTTGATATCCCTAGGACATAAAGAGACAGTCCATTACTAGTTGTTCCTGCCCCAGAAATTACTCGCGCTACTTCGATATAGAGCACAGAGAACCTGCATTTAGAAGATGGCGCAAACCAGGCGTGAAGGGTTAGTCAGCCCGTAAATCATACATCTAAAATTACATCATACAAGCTGGTTATGTTGTAGGTTAATCGCTGTAACTACCAGTAAACATCATACTAATTGTAGCATAGTAGCCTGGTTAATATGTGGGGGTTGAAGTCTGTTGTAGCCCATGAAAGGCCCATGAAAGGCCACTGGTTTACGGGTTACATGTGGGCGTGATAGTGGATTAAATTTACATCCTGGTTTCGAGTTGCGGTGATGTGACCGAGCCTAGTACGGCTTGCGGCATCTATCGTTGGCCTAAGAGACTACCCCAATGGTGCTACTAGCACAGGAAGTAATGCTAATAAGTGACTAGTTAGCGCCGACCACTGAGGCTGTTTTTTTTTTTTTCTCAAATCGATGATTCATATTAGCTTGCTCCTTGACGCTATGCGATTTTATACGTTGGGGGATGGCTACCTTTGACATATTCGGGCTGAGTAAAAGACTTACGAATCAGGCATCCTCACCCGATATCGAAGCAGTCTAAGCATGCTTCTTAGAAGTCTACCCGAGATATTTCAACATTATTTCATCCACTGGAATCTTACTCGTTCAACAATGTGTGCGCCTCGACCATTTCTAGCTTTACGTTGATCTGGGGGTGGGTCAGCAACTGGTCTCCCGTCAGCCAGTAAGCTACTTTTTCTCCCCAAACAATCTGATACTCGAAATCTAATCTTGCATAGAGCATAGACTAATATCCTTGAAGTGATCCGATAGCCTCTAGTAAACAACCCCTGCTTGAAAGATCGTCCCATCGCTTCATCCAAAGAAAGCTATGCCATCCATGCTGAACAGAATTTTGGCTTGTCGTTGTAGGGCAGGCATGATTCATCCAAAAGGACGACGAAAATCCTCAGCCAAAGCATACCATAGCACTATTGAATCGCCACTTATCTTGCTCCAAGTGTTCATAATGGATGATTGTACGGATTAGTTCTCGCCTAACCCAAAAAGCCTTCAATCCAAGCTTAAATACGCACAATTATGTAGAGCTTAGAAATGATCACACTAACACTACCTTAATGGGATATTCCGTGGTGTAACTTAGTTGCCTATATCGGACTTTAATGATCGAAATTGTTCATCACCCGTAGCAACCAATACGCCAGGGGGGTGTCCTCCGGTTTTGAAACATCCGGGACTCGTTCATCAGGTTTTAAGCAATGCTACGGCGGTAAATTCGGAGGTTAGAACAAGCAGTATCTTCATGATAAGCAAATCTCTCATGTTCGTCTAAAGGCCATACCTATGAGCGACGGCAGGGTAAATTCTATCAATCCTGGCTCTCTTCTAGTCGCTTTTGAGTATTAATTACCTTGACCGATAATAATAGTGCAATTCCTCTGTCCATCAATTAGGAGCTGTAGAAGTAACTCGTATATGGCTTCGAAAGTCCGGATATATCTTGTATGCCCAACGCCACTGCGAATAAACTAAGCCTCAGCTCTAAGTAGTATAGTAGATTCGACATCAAGACCCAGCCGTCTAGCGAGTGCCTTGTAAATACGCCGTGCGGTGGTTTTACACCCCAGATAGGCAGCTCGGGAGGAGCCTAGAATAAAGCGACAGTACATCATCCGGCAACAGGGTTCAATGTGTGGTTCTTGTTGAATGGTCAACTTTAGGTACTGGGTATGGTTGTCATTATTGGGCGAAGGGGTCTGAAACACCCTCATCGGCAATTTTGTTCATACACCTATTGTCATGTTTGTTCCACGCGTGTAGCACTAGAGCATCCAGAAGGATTGTCACGGGGGAGAATGTTACGGAAATTATCCTTATGTAACTTCTGACAATACTTAGGTAGTGTGTAGACAATTGATATGGGATACAATGACCTACCTGTGAGTAACAAATACAGTAACGAGCTGAGCCGATCTAATATACCTCGCGGATAAAGAGAAATAAAACCTCGAAGGCTACCTTACCTGGACTACTACCGTCGGACCCATGAACCTGGGAACCCTTGGCGGACCACATGTTTCAAGATGGGGCTAGCGAGCTGCACAGTCCAACCCGGTAATCGCACACGATGAAAAGAGAGAGCTATACTATGTTAGCTAGGTACCTACTTAGTAGAGGTATGAGATGAGACAGGACTTGTAGTATAGTATAGGTAGTGAAGATACGGGTACGGTCCGTACGGATCGCCAAAACACGTGCTTCTGGAACAAGTTCAGGGCCTTGGACCCTTCTGCGACAGTCCCGATACGCAGTGAAACACGGATCACGACCTTGACAACACCACTGCACTACTGCAAACAAACCTCTAAACCTCATACTACACTATACTAGGCCAGGTGCCCCATCAACCTCCATCCCTACTTGCGATGGAGTGTCCAGCAAGCCCATGGCCGCAACTTGCCGTGGTGATATCGTAGGCAGGGAGGGAAAAAACTCATAGGTATACAGGTATCTGCCAGGGGTTTTATTCAGATCACCACCGTCATAATATGCACCCCTAAATACCTAGGCCCAAAAGCACGGTATTCCCGATATAGTGACGCTTCCACCGACTACCTGTCTACTCTACCTAGTTGTGAGCAGCAGCGTTCGCCGTTGAGATACATAATCCACCAAGGTTAACCGTAGATACTGTACACTAGGTAAGTTCCCGCCAGTACTTTGACCCCTGTTGCATTGGTCATGGGGGCGGCAGTCCAGGTTGTGGCGCGGTTGTGGTGAAACCAAACCAAACCATAACCCTAGTCCTGGGCAAAGGGTGAAGGGTGAAGGGGTTTGGACGTGGTCGTCCCAAGTTGGGCAACATCGACGCATTCCCCACGGGCATCCCTCCGGCCGTGCGTTCCATGTCAAAGCTACCTAGCGACATGCACTGAGAAATGCTTGAATTCCGTAATAGGTAACACTTGCGGTGATGATGCGGGCTTAGGTAAGTAATTGGCACGGTCAATGCCGAAATAAAAGTTCCGACGGGTTTTGTTTTGGCTTGATACACCCATGATCGTGGAAACCTGAGCTATACTAGGTAGTATACTAGTGTAGGTAGGTAGGGAATATATGTACGCCTTGATCTTGAAATAAAAGGTTCACAAAACACATTAATGAATGATGACGACTGCATTCTAAATTATTATACTACAATTCTTGGCATTTCAGGTTGCTGCTTGCAGAAAATACCTAGGACATGTATACTTTATCGTCTTTACAGTTGATGCCTACATACTATAGATGATATGTACATTTGTGGCTACATAAGCCCGGGATACCTAACACCTGTCGGGACTTTTCTGCTGTAGGTCCCCTGTACAGTAGCTGTCCCCGAAACCCTGCCCCGCCCCGTCTCTCCCGCAGCTGCAGCTCCCCTACGCCCTTGTTGTTGTCGCCCTACAGGTGTTTACCTAGGTACCGACTTTCAAGCAGCAGTAGGTACATAATGTAGGTAGGTATATCAGTGCTGTGCTGTAGGTATTTTTAGTGGACTCCGCACATACCCGGTACCTGTGCTATCCTTCACCAGGCTCGGTACCTCCCGGGCTACTGCCTGCCCGCATGCCTGGCCCTTCTGTGCATGCAGTTCGGCATCAAACTGAGGGGCTATGCCTCGTGAGTTTCAAGCCACTCGCCGGGTCTCAGCCTGCAGATCAACCACCTGCAGTTTCCTCTCCTTGCTGTATCAGACACGGCACCTACCTACTTAGCTAACCTTAGCTACTTCCTTACATACCCAAGACGGCTAGTCTATATCATCTTCAGAGTAGTCTACCGGGTTAACAGCATCCCGCATTATGAATAAGTCTAGCCTTTTCTTGCTTGCTTATACGACTGTACCTAGGTAGGTCGGTTCAACACACACAGCCACAACCTTGCATGCTTACACGGCACTGCACACTGCCGCTACTAGCTTTCGTCGCTGACATATTACTAACTTTACCTAATGTTCCCAAGTCATCGCCCGTGCAAATCACAGCAGCGCCCTGGAGGCAGAGGCCGTAGATCGGTGCCGTGGTTGTTGCTGAATATCACCCAAGTTTGCTCACATTCTTTGTATTTTGTTACCGCGTTTGCTACCGACGTGCCAAGTCAGAGTCAGCTCACGGCGTCTTAGCAGGTTCGCCAGGCTTGGCAGGCGACCTACGTAACATGTAGGTACTCTGACGAAACAAGGCGTCTGGAGTTCGTGTGTCCCTCTCCTGGAAGGCTACGCTGGGGTTTTGATCTTCCACATTCGGTATCTAACCAATTTGGCCCGTGGAAATACACCCTTGAGGAGATCACCGAGGAGCGGTTTGAAGTGTACAGTTGTAGCGCCTCTCGTGTACCGCACCTAAGCCATCTACAGGTACCCTGCCCAAACTGTGCATCAAGAAGGGCCTGCACATAAGGAAGAGGGATGAACAGAACATGAACATGAACATGGCTCCGCACTAGGGCGCCAGGGTTGATGCTCCTAACCCCGGGCAAGACCCCCGCGTAGTGCGGGAAGATCGCATCGGAGCCGGGGTGTGGTCTGGTCTAGGCGTTGCTAACGTCAGGGGCTCCCCAGGTATTTCACGGGACTTTTCAACGTTACATAGCACATGTGTAGAGACGACCTTGTTACTACTCGCTTTAGGCCATCCCTTTCTTCAGCGACCGCCAGTTAGCTACACGTACACAACACCACGCCCCCTCCTGGGTGTAGGTATGCTATACTCCGGCCGTCGGTCAACCCCCAACACGTAAAGGATGGTGCTGCCATGCTACAGACCATACCTTGCATCGGCGTGGCCCACACTACCAGCTACACGCTATCGAGGACGACAACTGGTGTGCTTTGTTGGATTAGCCGCCTACGGTGGCTGCCGTGCGATGTTGTAGAGTATCGTGCGTTCTATTTGCTGTGAGTGTGCTACATTTTCATCTATGGCCGTTCCCTATCAGCTTGTCGATCTTCATCGATCACCGGGCCTGACCGAGTCTGAAAAACCTAACCCCCAAACTATCATCAGCACAATGCATCGACCGGCTACCTGGTGCCGATCTGGCTAAAACACTCATGGTTTCCAGGATCCCTTACTATTTTATGCGCCTCACACCCCATTTCTTCAACAGCCATCCCGTCCGTCGTCCCTTTCTCATAAACCCCATCTAATGTACTAATTAGTCGTAAGCATGCCAACCCTCTTCAAGTGTCTGGCTCGAGTTCTGCTACATCATAATAGAAGCTGCTTTCTTGCTAATCAGTCAGATAGTCAGAATCGACAAGCGACTCATACTACTCACTCGTCCTTGGATGTGTTGAATGCATCCAATTCTCGCCTCTCCCGTCTCTGTCGATACTAGTATACAGCACCGAACGTTATTTTCACCTAGTAGCAGAGCTCAATGGACCTCATTACGTTGCTTAATACATCAGGTGATGAAGCTATAAATGGAAGGGCGGAGAGGGAGACAACCAACTGCTTGGACCAAGGGTCAGCTACGCCCAACGATAGAGAGGTGGGGGAATCGTCGTCTCCAATCCGTAATTCGCCGTCAGGGAAGTCGACATCACGTGGAGTCGGGGATGTCAAGCTTCCTAGTCGCAGCAGAACACCATGGGACGCCAACGGCTATACTATGCCCTTAATCAATTTAGAGGTTGAACCGTCACCAACTATACCGTTGTTAGAATTGCAAATCGAGGCGCCAAGTCCAAAATTGCCAAAGCACAAAATTTCAGATAGCTATAGCAGCTTCTCTTCGCTAACATCCCCTTCAACCTCGACTTTATCCCACTCGCGGTTCTCCTCTATGTCTACTGCTGGGGACGCACAGCCAATAGATACTATCCCAGACTTTCCCTCGATTGAAGTAGGACCCGGTTGTCCTGTTTTTGACGGGCAAAGCTCTCAGCGGCCAAGAGGAGATGCCTTCCATTCAACGGTTATAAAAGAGGAAACGTTTACCAACGGTCCAAATCGACACGAATATTCTTCCAGGACTCCATCAATATCAAGTTCGATAAAGCACATTAGTCCGACAAGGACCTTTGGGACTACTAGGTACGTATCTAATTCACTGCTTTAACGTCTCTGGGCTTCGTCGGACGACGATAGCACGCCGATGATTCCTAGGATCAAAGAAAGACCGGTGGCAGTGTCTATTGGGGAAGTTGGATTTCATTGCCATTTACTCATGCTCCGACGCTCTCACTTTAAAATATTCCAGTTCTGACTTGATCACAGCAACAATGAAGCCGAACCCGAGTTCCGCCACTTGGTGCCGCTTGATTTTAATAATAACAGTGTGCATAAGAGAAATCTTTCCGCGCCCGATCCCACAAGGTTCAACTCAGTTAATCGGTCTTTTAACCATCCCGACGGCATCTCCGAGTCAGGGCCAACTGTCCATTTTGACCAGCCGAAACCCAGCCGCAATATAGCAAGTTCCAATCTCTGGGAATCTCCGATTGCTTCAACCCGACCTCAGGAGGATCACCCTATGAAGTGCGAGTTTATGCAAGATTGCAATACTGGCTCGACTCTTCGTAAGACTGTCTCTCACGTCTTTGGGCGCAACAAATTGTGTACTCGGATGATACCCGATCACGTTTGGGTACATTTTTGCCGCAAACATTATCAGCGGAAACGGTACCGCAGCATACAAGATTATGCGTTGCTCCAATGCAGGCTCGTCAGGGATCAGATTTGCCGTGTTCATGACTGGAGCGAACGGGAAAAGGCGAAAGGGAACAAACCAGGGATTCTTCAGGGTTGGGCATTGACTCTACGAAAGCGTGAACAAGAACGCAGGCAACATCGTGACCTAAGCGAGGAGAAGGATGATGACGAATCTCCCGACTTTCCAGTCCCAGAGGGTACAAATGGTACATCTGTGCCCTCTTGGTTAGCAAGCCGTTGCCGGGAAGGTTATGACACGGGCGAGATACTCAAGATTGTGGATCGCATCAAAAATGAGCTGGATGAAAAGAAGAAGATGCACTTTCCCGACATAGAGATCCTACCTAACCTCGTAGTTGACGGTGTCCTGGAAGTCAACTCCGGGTCGAAAAGCACGGGCCACAAGAGGTCCCAATCGTTGAATTTTGCTAACCATAGCAAACGTCAACGAAGCCTCGGCTTGGTACCAACCCGCACTAGTTCAAGAGTCAGACCTACTGAGGCGCTTTCGCATTCCACTGATTCACTGGCCTTTCCCCGTCGTCCGCATCAACACCCCCAGGTCGGGGGGTCCAACGTTGGCAGCAATAACGTCAAGAGCACACAGTATGGCTATGGTGGAGGTCTGTTGCCTGTGCCGAGACCTCCGCGTGAGTCCGACTACTTGACGGCAACGGAACGGGGGCTGAGTGTCCCAGGTGGCGGCCCTACACATCACAGATCAGTTTCTGATTTAACTGGGAATTGCCCACCGCCAAACATGGAGTTCACGTTCCGGATGAATGGGCCGGCAAATCACAACTCCTTCACGTCGGTGCCCAACTACAATTATTACCCGGTATTGCACGAGTATGTTCCTCTACCACCTGCGCCCAAGCCTAGCCACACATATTGGAGCCCATCATCCAACTACAGTTATTACTCAGCATTCCCCCAGGGCGTTCCATTGCCGACTGGTCCAAAGCCTGGTTACCCTTATTCGGGATTGTCGTCCACCAACAGTCATCAACTCAATGTCCCTCTGAAGCCTACTCCACCCACAGAGTCCCACTGGCCGTCATTGAACGACTATTCGCGTTCGGCTGAAGCGCCAGAATTAGGACACTTGCGGCATCAGAGTACCCCTTCCTAGTAGTCAGTAATTGACGCCCGGAAGCTGTGCTAGCTTGTATCGTATCATTGTTGCTTTATTTTCCCCTGTTAATAGACTAAAGGAGCGGCCTATTACGGAGTTAATTGCGGGTCATTTGATCTACCGACCTACAACGAAAAGAATTCAGAAAATGGGTTGTCATTTTCAACGGCGTGGTGGGGAAGAATCTAGATGTTGCTCCCTGGTGTTTTGGAAAATTGTAAAAATATGTCAGGAGAAGAAAGGAAACAAGGAAGAGGTGCATTCTCGGCTTTCTACTTGCGGACTGGGACCGCTCGGGTTAGGACTCGATTTCCTGAGGGGTTATTGGAATTTTTTTCTTTCTTGATTGCACGTTTTGCCATTGAAGATAGACGAACTATCGCTACCTGGGCGGCATTGTTACTCTTATAACGAATGATGACAGAGATTAGATCGACTTGATGGACCACTGTACCTAAGCTTACAGACAACAATTGGTTGGAATATGTGCCACGACAAAGGTACATCTCCTGTCCTTCTAGATAATATCTATTAATTATCTATAATAGTATAATGTCAATCAATAACTGTTCGCCACGAAGCAAGAGGTAGATCTAAGTACCTCACAAAGCAAAGCTATTTGTGGTTGTTTTGCTCAGGTCAACCAAGACTGCCTAGGTAGCTAGCATACACGGTTGCGCTAGATTTTGATTGGCCTGGTCCGAGGACAAATTCCTACTTTGGGAAAGTCTGACGTAGCATGTCTCATTTCGGGTCACCTTACCAACAACATGGGATATTAATTATTCATTGAATGATCAAAGAAGATCCGATAATTTTGTTTTTATCGTGGTGTCTGCCGCTTTTATCATTACCATTCTCTAATATATCTAATAGTAAATAGAAGAGGCGGTCGACTTAACTCATGGTAAGAAGTACGACCAGGCACTATCAAACCTAAAATATGGCGACTCAAATGCCAATAATACTACCTAACCTTAGTCGATTAATCCTGATTAGCTTCCATTCCAGGGATTGCCATGCGAGAAGATCGAAGTTTCAGTACCAATTCAATCCAAGTGATTCAGTGTGACAGTAGTAGACATTAATCAATTGGCTCTGGGGCATCCGACTCAGCACCCCATTCCTTAGGTAGGCTAAATAAAGCCTAGGTAGCTTCTTAGTAGGGCAACCTTGAAATGACCAAGTCTCATATGTCACCCCTTTCTATAAGTACTAAGTAGTCTCATATCAACTTATGCCACTAAACCAAGTGCTATGTAGATACGAGCAGCAGATTCGAGATGTCGCCCGCAATCACGGTTTCCAGATAGTTTCAACTTCATTCATTCGACTGCCTTTCATCGACTATTCTACCCTTCAGTCACCTCGGCGAACGGCGGGCGCGCATCACCCGAATATGATACACGTTCTGGTTCTATCACACTAAGCAGGGGAGGCAAAGCCGGAGACAAAAGAAACGTAAGTTAATTCTCAGAGGAATGCTCCTTGCTTCTGTATTTTCCAAGATTAAGAGGCTCCTGATTAGGAAATAGAAATCTCTCCTGAACTCCCGTACATTGGTAATACGCAAAGACCATGCTGAGGATGATGGCTGTTGATTTATAATTACGTTTTACTTATTTTATATATTTTATTTTTTTCAATTTAGTTTAGCTAAGAGCATGAAGATCGCCCTATTATAGTTTCGTCCCCTTAAAAATACATACTTGGACTATAAGAGATTATCGCCGAATGCTGCTAACATAATTGTATGTATAACTAGGGATGAGCTGGCAAGCAATTAGTATCGTGCGTGTAATTGACTTCTCCTTACGAAGACATCACTAGAAGACCTCGGGAGTATCCTCGATCGGAATGAGATGTACATATATGACGGCACCATGCTGATGCATGCCCGTTTCCCATTTTGTTGGAAATGGTTGGAAATGTGAATGAGACTGTAGAGTGGAAGCTACATATGTAGCTAAGCTCAACTTGTGACACCATGCGAGACACAATTTTGAGGAAGGCAAATAAATGAGGAGGGACACGCTTGTGATGTCAGATCTCCCAGTTCCTTATCATCATCAATAGGATCATACTTCTCATGCCCGCCGTTGCTGTACAAGAAAGCCCAGGGAGACAAGAGAAAAAATCGGGACAGGAGATCACACAGTCATTACAGTATTCACCGAGTCTAGAACGGTCACGCATCGTCATTAATGGATCTTGTATTGAGGTCCGCGGCCGTTGCCTTCCAAGTTCCTTCCAATTTCTAATGCTAACATAGTTGATCGCAAGATGCCACTCTCGAACTTCCTACTTCTTTCCTCTCCTACGGTGCCCTCCTCCTGCCTGCCCTCGCGTCATGTAGGCCTGGTAGCGAGAAACGCTCTGCTGGGACGGAATGTGCCTGTGTAGGCTACGGCAGTGACCGGCGGTGACAGCCGCGCACTTTCCTGGGATGAACTGTCAGTAACAGGTTCAACAAGAAGGTGCTTGTGCATCTCGTATGTCATGCTTCGACTGGTGCAACACAAACATACCTACAATGTGGGTTGCCATGCATGCGCTCGAACATGAAATGACTCATTCCGTCAGGCGACTTTCCTCGAAGGTCGGGATCTTTCACATCTGGACGTCATTCTCCTAGCTGCCTATCCTTTGAATCTGATCAAGAGCTCGGTTGGTGGGCAGGTTCGACTCTTCACATGGGAACCACATGTATTGTTGAGAGGTATCGAGAACTAGAAACAAGGTGTTCAGTATATATATAGGCAGTTAAGCAATGAAATCCATCATAATAATATTAATACAAATGTTTCTGTCTCTGTAGGTATTTGCTGGCTTACCTCTCTTAAAATATATCTAACGGTGACGGGCGTAATTACGACCTCGGAGTCCTTATAAGCTGTAGCCTAGGGGTCAGTAGCTGGCGTCCAAGCCTCGTTAGATTCCACGGCAAGCCCAAATCCACCGATGACTTCACCGTGCGTGACAAGAAGGCCTCGATCCGGGATCCCAAACGCTGGCGGCAGCAAGATGCTGCAAGGTCTTTCGGTTTTCCAAGACGTGGGGATGGCTGTCCTTCGTACTTCCCTCCTCGGCGCGCACTTGCGAGAGCGAGGGTGCGCTCCTTCCACAACAAGGCTCATTTGCGCGGAGAACTTGGTCCGACGGTGGCTATATAAACCTCTCTCGCTTCTCACTCTCCTGTCCTCTTCCTCTTTTCTTCTTTACACACAATGCTGTTGGCGAGGGACGTTCAAGAGGTCCTCGTTGGGAGTATTGGGCAGTTTCATTGTACAGCGAGACTGTACCGCTTGGTTGGCTAGCCCCGGCACGGCAAAATTTTTGATTCTACTTTTCCCCCTTCCCTCCTGGTTTGTTTTCTGCTAACTCCATAGGTGCTTCGGCGCCGAGGACGACCAGGCGTCTGGCAGCAACCCCAACAGGGACTGCATGGAACCATTTTTTGCAACCTCTGGCTCTCCTTCGGGAGTGATTTTTTTTTCATCGAACTCTCCGCTGTATGCAGGGACTCGAAGAAGAAAGTTCTGGCGTCTTGATGGGGTCTGGACAGGGAGGGCGATGGATGGAGTGGTGTCGGGAACCTGGCTGTGGTCAGGGGAGAGGGGGTCAAAGAGGACATGAAGAAGGATGGGAAGAAGGCGAACTTGAGGTGTCTGTAAGTTGGTATTTATATGGTATTTATATGCCGGTCCCGATGGTGCAAACGTATCCTGGAATTCTTGTCTTGTTCGGTGCCAGGGTTGAATTGGTTGAACTAGCAGGCTGGGTAAACCTAGATGTTAGAATAGAAAGCTTCAAATTGCCGAACTTCGTCCTTTTTCCTGATCGCGAGAAAACTTTCTTCACATAGCGCAAACCTTGGGCAAACTACTGTAGTTACTGCTTTGGCAGTGGTTATCAAGATAATCCAAGCACGCCGAGACGGCGATTACATCGTTGCATGCAAGAGTAAACAGAGAAAGCGTGTGGGAGGAGTCAGGTCGAGACCACGATGAATATATGCAATGAGGAGGCCGTAGCCTTCAAGCACTTGTGGCAGGATAGATAAGAATGCGATGCGTCAGACGACTACCTACCTAATGTGGATGTATCGTTCATCCGTAGGCGTCTATTCGGATATCATATTACGAGGATGAATGTCTAAAATACCTACTAACTAACTATCACCGACGTCATGTCTAAGACAAGGTGGCTAACCTTAGGTAGGTTCTCGGTTTGACAACGGGATCCGGGCCGCCGCCACCAAAACTAAGGATCCCCCAAACTTACATATGTAGTGTCCCCTAATTTTTACATATAACGACCGGTGGCACGGTATCCAACAAAATATTTATGTAGAAAGGCCCTTAGCCATAGATCCTTGAATTTCAATGAGAGCATTAGACAGGGACTTGGAACTTGGAACTACACAATCAATAGTACCTACATGGGATTAATTCCAAGGTGAAATGGCCTATTTGGAGGTCTGTGAGGGGGGATCTACGCTGTTGAAAGTCTACGTGGGTAGGTAGGTACCTACTACCGCCAAGAGCCACAGTATGGATGGACAAGGGTACAGGTACGCATGATTGTGACCTGATTAAAACGTGGCTAGACAACTTAGCGCCAGTCTAGTGGGATAAACAGCAACCTAAACTCGTATCGTACATTATTGACGACCTCAATCCTCAATCCACCCAACCCTAGACCAATCGAATCCCGTCCAGCCTCCAGCATCGTTAAGTAGTGATAGTATTGTATGCGATGATGGAACAGCCTGCGCCAGCAGCAGCGACAGCAGCAGCGACAGCGACAGCGACAGCGACAGCGACAGCGACAGCACCAGCGACAGCACCAGCAGCACCGACAGCACCAGCAGCACCGACAGCATCAGCAGCACCGACAGCATCAGCAGCACCGACAGCATCAACAAGAAAGACGCCTCCAGCCTCGGCTGTGACCCCGGCGACAGCCACGTTAGCGACATCTCCGGCGGGATCCAGCAACAATAGCAACAATGGCGACAATACACCTACGACTTCTACAGCTATACCACAACAGCAACAACAGCAGCAGAAGCAGCAACAACCCAAGAAGCGACGTCGACAGCCAGCTACAATCGCTCAACACCCACCGTCACCTCAAGCGCCGGCTCCAACACCTGTATGTTAGCTTATCTAGATAGTCGGGCCAACGACGTGTTTGGCTAACTAGTCACTATCTAGGCACAAGACAACTTCCATCCCTATTATAGTCTCACACCAGAGACAAATCGTGATCGATTCTACAACATCCTCAGTGAACTCGACCCACACAGGACTACCCCGAAGGAGTTCATCCACCTTTTGGCGCACGCCGCCACTCGCGATAAAGAGATCGCTGAGGCACTGTTCCGCTTGAACAACGATAGAATCGATAACCCTAGTACCTGGCAGCCACCCATGCCACCCCTACCGCCCAACTTCCCATTGCCAGGAGCTCGTACCCCGACATTTCATCCGCTGAACGCCTATGCGAGCACGTTTGCCGTTCCCCCACAGGGCCAGGAATATGCGACCTCGCTTGTACGTCCACGGAAACGTCGGCGGAATGAGGTAGCCGAACAACACGCTACACCTACTCCCGCAACTGATCGAGTAGTAATGTATCCAGGCCCTCCACAGCCACCACCTCCGGTTACCTACCCTGGACAACCCCAGAACTCTATCATTATACAAGTAGACGCGTCAGCCGCACGAGTGCTCTCTTATAGACAATTTTTCGGGGTGGAACAGCATGGTGTGCCCTGTCCAGCGCCTCCTTCTGCTCAACCGGTCGCCCGTTCCAGTAGCACTAATGTCAACGACAAGGGGATCAAGCCGATCGACGGTGAGCCGAATGAGATGACCTGCAACTACACGTATATATTAGACCGTGCAGAAACCCACTTAGGGTTCACGGGACAGTACGACAAGACGTCTGAGATAAGGCAAACAAGTATTGGCTACGAGGTAGCGCTTAAGCTACAAAAGATGCTCAAAAACTTGAATGCTACGTTGGATAAGCATGTGACACTTGCCAATCGCGTGCACGTTCTCACGGTGATGCGTGAGATCATAGCGGCAACCCTAGAGGCGGACCACACTGTCGGAAAGGAATGCCGTGAGTGTTCGCGCGAATTTGATAGCACCTACCTGGCCGCCATCCGTAAACTGACTCCTGAGCAATTAAAAAGACTCAAGTCACTGGAGGATGGCAAATGGCTCGAGGAAATGCGGGAGCTCGTGACCGAGGCAAATAGGCAAGCTATGTTTCCGTTGCTAGAGCGAGCCCTTGCCCATCTTAATTCAGCAGTGGTTTAACGGTGTTGGGCCTCAATAGAATAGCGCCATCATAATACCTCTATCCTATCGGTTTGGAGTGGAGTGTTCATACTAGGCGTTCAGGTATTCTAGGCAGAGATTGGGACAAATCTTGATGCTGGTTAGTTGGAAACTTAGACAGGCAGATACCTTAAGCATCTTTGATTTATTACACTCGGGAGACATGTGGCAAGGTTCGAAAAGGTTATGTCACAAGGCACACCCGTATAGTCAGATTAGTCCACAAAGATGGTTTCAGAGACATTCGCGCAACAACAGTGTCTGCTAGATACCTCAAGTGCGGAATTCGCAGCAAGTTCTAATTAATAGCAAACCTTGCACCACGGAGGAGTGAATCTCTAGTTTGAACTGTACTACAGTATGTTGAAGGTAGGACATCACAATTCTAACTGCATTTGTTACCTGCTAACAACGAAGCTAGTGTCCCCTTTTCACATAGTAAAACGATTCCGAAAGTATCTCTGGGGACAATGATTGCGCTGCCTCAACCCTATAGTTTAGTCAAATCATTATCGATAGTGTTACTTATTGGTAAGTACCAAACCTTTTCTTTATCCCATGAAACACAGTATTGCAACACCAAGAAGCGCTACTCCGTAACTTACCCTTTGTTATAATTACTACATCTTATACTTTTAGTATTAATATAGTTATGTAAGCCTCACAAACTCAATCAGGTACTCTACACAGTTGATTCAAGATCCACTCTTAGCCAACCCTAGAAAGCTGCAATTGATCTTGTTGTCGGTTCTTCGCATTAGGGATGGAGCGATGGAATTCACTGCGAAGCTCATTCATAACCTTGACACCTTATTCAGCCACTGCTGAATCGAATACTGCAATATTTATGCTTGATTGTGTGGTTGTATTGTTCGCTATTTATCGCCGGCCACCCGATACACGCACTATCTGTAAAAGACAAGAGTGCCTAGGTATGCTACCAGATAGGTTCTGAACTTACCAGCATTGGATTTCTTGAGAGTGTCGTTAAATCTTGTCCTTGTCAGACTACACAAATATACTTAAGTAATTAACAAGTTCGCATAAAGCATCTACAAATGGAGTCCTTTTGCCTCGGGCGTGGGCGAGTGGTCGATGACACCATCCATCAAAAGCGCGAGGGTCGTCTAAAATACCTTACCCTTCTTGCGCAAGATAGCCCAGACCTTTGGGTATGCGAGGTCTTTGAGGACCTCTTTCCAGTCCACCAGTACGATATACCCAGCGGTCGTTTTGACCTAACATGCCTACCCAGGAGACCCGAATGGAATTCCCTAGCGTATGGCCCTAGCAGTAAATGTCGTCTCGACGAGCGCCATATCGGAATCGACCATCGACATGTTCACCTCGCGCTGAAATATGCCCGCATGCAGAATACTTACTACTGGGCTTACCTCAAGGCCATGCTAAAACCATACCATGCAGAGTATTCGGCCCACTGCGAATATGGTGTGCCTGTTTCGAAAATCAAGAGCTTCGGGGCGTGGAATAAACGCTTTAATGTGAAGTATTCTGTTTTTCCTGAGATCGTCATGGGTAATATGACTGATGACGCCGGCCAGAGCGATGAGGGCGAACTTCGGTTTCTCCTTAGGTCTAGATGGATATATCGTTTCAGCGGGCCGCCATGTGTGAAGAGAAAGAGAAACAGCCTTGGAAAGGGGAGAAACCCAGGATTTTATAAAGGGAAAGCTACGCTCGATAAAAATGAGGAACCCTCAAAACTCAGGCAAGTCATTGGACACTTACGCATATGCCCTCACATGCAAACGTGTCAGCCTAATTGTCCGACCCACGGCCCCGCCGAGGGTCGATGCGACTTGTTAGGAATCGCCCTTGATACAGCATTTTCCGAGATTTGCAATAGTCCAGGGGCTGGACATGTTGTAAAACGAGGTGCATGTAAGCGCTGCCCTACAGATTTTGAGGTTCGTGCTTCTTCCCCATCATTTTTACTGTCGGCATCCATCAAGATTAAAATCCAGGTCTGGCAAGATCTTGGTACTGAGAAGACGTCTCCGGTCTGCCCGGAGTGGAGGGCCCATGTCAGGAGTCTCAGCGCGCGGGAGCCAAATTTCGATAACTATGGCATGGTTGTTGATCATTTACCAGGTAGCATACAAAGACTGTATAACCAGAAGCAAGAGGAGAGTCTCACGAATTATCTAGGCGGCACTCACGTCATGCGACGGTTACGATGGTGCCTAGGGCGTCATGAACGAGCCGACAAGCTACTACGTAAAGTCAGCGCTAAATATCGAAAAGTTTGAGAGGGGTGCCTGATGCTAACTTGGGAATTATAGATTTTTCCCTCTTTCACGATGACTTACGGGATGAAATCTGTGAAGATGAAGTGGTTCAAGTCAATCCGGTTAAACGAGCAGAATAAATATGTTGCATACATTGCGAGTAAACATTTCTTTTGTAGGTATAGCATATATAATTACACTATATAAATCTAACAACAAAGTTCCCTTTTGTACACGTAAAGATACCATTCATCTGAAGATACGATAGGTATAATCCCTACCGAAACCAACTGTGAAAACTGGAGTCAACTCGTTAAACACAGCAAATGTATGGCGAAACGATGATATACATTTAATATCCACTGTCTACTAAGTGTTAATAGGATTTAAAACTGTTGTACTTTATGCTTATGATGATATAGAGTTCTTTTTCTATACGTCGCTTAGAGCTTGTAGGATTTGTAGGCAACTCTCGCTGTCTTGATTTACTGAAACCATAGAGCAAACTTGTAGTAAATGTTGCTTTGGGAAGGAATAAGTGTAGGAAACGCATTCCTCTCGATTAGGTTATTATCTGTCACGGGGGTTGATCGAATGTTTAATCCTCGAAAGTCCGGAGTAGCACCGAGCTTACAAAGAAGGGTCGGGCGAGGGATGCTTGAGTTGCTCTGAGAAGCCCGGAGGTAGGCGTCCGGATGTTGTGGAGCAAGGTTCGGGTTTCCAGGGGGCCAAAACCACCGATCTACTGGTACCACGCGAGCTGGGAGGCGCATGGCATGATCGAATGGCTATTGGCCTATCATAAAGCCTATCATCAGAGTACAGCCCCCTTATCGACCGGGCGACATGGAAAGAGAGAGAGAGAGTGTGTGTGTGTGTGTGAGATAAATAACTAAACCAACACCAACCGAGGAAGAAGCATTAAAGGCAGTACGGTAGGCATCAGCATCCAGGTTCGACGCTTTAGATCTACTCTTGCAAGAACATTCAGCAACCCATCGCGATGGGTGTTTCAGTGAGCCCGCGAAGATCAATGGAGGCGCTTATCGGGTACACACCGCATCAAGACACCGGCTCAAAGCTGGTTATCGTAATGGTGGGCCTTCCTGCAACTGGTAAAAGCTACGTCGCCAAGAAGCTATCGAGATATCTCAACTGGTTACAGCACAAGACTCAGGTGTTCAACGTAGGCGATCGCCGGAGAGGAGCTGCGGCAGGTAATTCCGAGACAGCGCCTACTTCACTATCGACATCCGACGCCAAATTTTTCGATCCCACCAGCCCGGAATGCGTGTCGCTCAGAGATCAGCTAGCTATCAACACCCTTGATGAACTCCTCGCGTTTCTTTTAGACTCTGACGGCAACATCGGCATCCTTGACGCAACGAACAGCACGTCAGCACGTCGTCAGCTCCTGCTGAACCACATTCGGAAGAGATGCGGGGATGCCCTGAGGGTCCTGTTTCTGGAGAGTCGCTGCTCTGACCAAACTATTCGTGAAGCCAACATCAGGCTCAAGTTATTCGGGCCCGATTATGCCGGCAAAGACCCCGAAGCCTCACTAGCTGATTTCAGGCGCCGCGTCGAGCATTACGAAAAGGCGTATCAGCCCTTGGGCCCTGTCGAGGAGAAACAGGGGCTCTCATTCGTGCAGATGACGGATGCCGGGCGAAAAATGAATGTGCGTATTTTTCGGAATCATCTTTTTCTTCTTGTTTTTAGCATCTTTTAGAGTCTAGGCTCTGGGACTCTCGCAAATTACGTTCGAAATGGCGGTAACTGACTCTGATTGTTTCAGACGCACCTCATCCGAGGTTATATCCTGTCCCAGATCGTTGAGTACCTGCTCAATTTCAACTTGGCAAGGCGTCAAATTTGGCTATCATGCAATGGTGAGAGCCTGGATGACAAAGAAGGGCGGATCGGCTGCTATTCTGAATTGAGCGATCGGGGAGCTCAATATGCGAGTGCCCTGGCATCCTTTATCCAGGAACAACGGCAAATTTGGTGCTCGGAGCCAGTATCTGGTCACAATCCAGACTCATCTCAGGTGAGTCGGACTTCACTTTCACTCCCCCAGTCTTGCGCAACTTCGAGGAACTCGAAAACTATAAGAAGCACGAGCTGACGTTTGTCTTAGTTCTGTGTCTGGACATCAACATGGCCGCAAGCCGTCCAAACAGGTACCTTGTTCTCAAGCGAGAATTACAACCAGACACATACCAAAATGCTTGATGACCTGAATTTTGGCAACATGGCGGGTCTTACCATCGAGCAAATTGCTACGCAGCATCCAAATGAGTTCGCCGCGCGAAAACGCGATAAACTCCGATACCGCTGGCCTGGCTTAGGCGGCGAGGGTTACGTCGACCTAATTGTTAGGCTGCGCCCTCTCATTGTCGAGCTCGAGAGGACAACCGACAGCCTAGTCTTGATAACACATCGAGCAGTCATGCGTATATTGTGAGTAATTCTCGGACTTATTTTCTTCTTGTTTTGGCAACTTTCAGGGAACAACATCTGGGAGACCAAGATAGGCTCTAGAGATTTTCGAAACCCTCACAAGCCCGGTCCAAAACACTGGTAACTGACTCCGGGAGTTGCAGGGTAACTTATTTCCTCGGTATTCACAGAGATGATCTTGGCGAAGTTCAGATGCCCCGGGACACTGTGTACTGCTTCGACATAGTAAGTCATCGCCCCTTTATTATATGCAATCTAGCATCGCTATCCTTAATAGGAGAGAGAGATACATCTACTAACTGTGCTAACAGGAACCATATGGTATCTCATTCCGGCCGTTCATGTATAACTCAGAGCTGGGCACCTTCAAGCAAGTGCCAAACAGTGAAATACCTTTCGTATCCAATCGCTAGGGTTTCGTCATGTGTAGGAGATTGGTCAGCTTGATGAAAGATCCTATGATATCTGCTTTCTCATTTCATTTCCTTCGCGAAACGGCGGCTTTCGGGTTCAGGACTCTTGGTACGCTATCAGTTAGATTTGATTGTTACACGAACACGCGAGGTTACAACCAATATTGAGCTGGATAATATATAAATTATTACATGGGTCGAGGATAGGGTACACAACAAATGTTAGCAATGTCATAAATCGCTTTAGGGCCTAGGGTATCGAACGAGTATTTACGCAACTACGCGCGGATATTTCTGTTTGAATTACGAACACGCTCTCTACATACCGCTACCATAATCATATCATACCAAATCTCATTTACAGTGTAGAATGCAGCTTTGTGATTCGCAACAATTACGAGGGACACTTATAAGTAAGTGTGCTTGACGATGCGACCGAGTGAGCGAAGTCTCAAATGGTATTATTATTATGTCTAACTAAATACTGAGAAAACACAAACTAGTATTGAAATTACAGTATGCTGTAGATATTTAGCACTATAATAATTATCTTTCGCACATGATCCAATCATCTGCCCTCCCCTTTTCATGCCGACTTCGGCCCTCACAATTTAAACGCTTCCTTCAGATCATTAATACAATCATTTACAAACTCCCTTGAACTTGGATTCAAGCCGTCCCATTGAGGGAAGGTGTGCCCCTGCCCCTTATATATCTTGATCTTGCTCTGGGTACCCGCAGCCAACAACTTCTCGTGGTACGCCCCAGCCTCAGAGACGAGGGGGTCGACCTCCGCAGAGCGGATGGAGGCGGGCGCTAAGTCTGCGTGGGACTCTGCGAGGATAGGAGACGCCCGAAAATCCTTGGCCTTCTCCTCCCTATCCGGACCGGTCCCGAGCCAGTAATTGTAGAACCAGACGAGGCGCGAGAGGGGCAGCATCGGCGCGAATTCGTTGCTGAAGTAGCTCTCGTACGGGCCGCCCTTGCACGACCCCTCTACCGGCACGTAGCGCACATCGACCAGCGGCACGATGAGAATCTGCAGCTTCAGGGGCGGCAGGGCAGGCTCGTCCCTCGCCAGGATCGAGAGCACGGTCGCGATACACCCGCCCGCCGACAGGCCGCTTACCGCAATTCTCGAGGGGTCGACGTTGAGCTTGTCGGCATTCGCAAAGACCCATTTCAGCGCGTCCCAGCTGTCGAGCACGGACGTCGGATGTGGAAACTCGGGCGCGGTCCGGTAGTCGGCGTTGACGACGACGCACCCGACCCGCTGACACAGCTGGCGTACGAGCGGCTCGTCGGATTTCAAGTCGCCAATCACGAAGCCCCCGCCGTGGAAGTTGACGAGGGCAGGCAGGCGGCCTTCGGCGTTCGCGAGCCCGCCATTGCTTACTGCGTCTGGTGTCGGGACGTATACTTGTACTTCAACCTCCCCCGCTGGGTGTGAGACGGGCACGCGATAGATGGTATTGCTTGCTACCTCGGGACGAGGACCCGTGACTTTGTATGTCGGGAAGCTGTATGCTTCTTTGTCCGTCTTGTATGTCTCATAGGACACCTGATCGCACCGAAGACTTGCGGCTAGGAAACAGTGAGCTTCGATTCGTAGTTTTGTTGATACCTCGCTAGATTATTTACCTTGGTGGCGATTGTAGATTTCCAGGTATACTAGGTCAATTCTCTCGGCTATTGATGGTCGAAGGGCATTTACAAGATCTGTGGTATCGTGAGAACTCATGATGCCCGGGAGTTCGAGGAGGTTGAAGGTGGGTTCTGGTCAGCTTATTTGATGTCGTCAGAATGATGATACAAGCGTACCACAATTTGGTTAGAGTGGAGATCGAGTCCCAGCGGCTTCATCTTATTATGCTTCCCCATACGTTATATATATAATCGTGGGAAGCGGCAGCAGCAGGAGGCGGGATCCGGCTAGTTGCAGCTTGATAGGGTGCCTACCTACCTATTGTCGCGGTCGAAGGAACCAGCAAAGATGCCACCCAGCGTCTGCCCAGAGGACACGGACGGTCCATGAATGAACCAACCACGGCTTCCTGGCTTTCCTCTGTCGTGATACGACGTCGGTCCACCCGCTCCCCCTCAGACGATGGAAATCTTCACGTTTCTGGTGGGGGTCAAGTAGCATATCGTGGGTTACCTTGTGCCTGGTTGCCTAGTGAGGAGGAGCACGGGTTAGGTATCTTACAAGGTAATTATACAACCTATTATAGGTCTGAACTTGCCCGACGCCCTACCAGTTGAGTAGTTCCAAGGGTCGATACAACCGACATCGGGCAATTATAGTGGTTTTATGGGGCTGTCCTGCCACATTTCACCCACCAGATTGACCTCCTCTTTCGTTTTGACACTAGACAAGAGGCAGATGACTGCCGCGGCCGTCGGATCACGAAGGATCTAGTGGAGATGGTGGGGGTTAGGGGATGTGGAGGTCAAAGGTCCTTCCAAATGGGTCTAGGACATCTCGACTCTCACGATGTCAATCAGTCCTGGTAGTCTGGTAGTATCTCAGAAATGTGTGTCACGGAGGCAATGGCAATAGCAATGGCAACGTGTCATTCAAGCAGCAGCATAACAAACTGTATTTGTCCTACGAGTTCTAGGTGAACTGACCAATCCCATCTGCTTTGGTCGGTTATTAGCGGACATTGACACCGCGCTCTTGACAGTACTTGTCTACCTCCTTGCGCAGCATATCTCGCTGTCGGTTGACAAGATCCATAATGTCTCGGCAGTCTCCCCCAAGATCCGTGGGGCCATCTTGTCCCCCTACACTCCCGTAGATCTCCACCATCTCTTCCATGACCGCCTGCAGCTGGTTGGGAAGCCATGTTACTATGGGGCTTCCACCAGTTGCTGTCGGGTGCGACGTCTGCTTGAGGATGTATTCTCTTGCGAAGCACCAGTGGCGCCATCGGAAGTCTCGCACCTGGTCGAGGAGCTTGATCCAGAGGCGTCGTGACTCGAGCAGCAATTCCTTCTGCTCGTCAGTCTTCGCAGCATGGCGGGGGTTAGTTCCGAGCGCGAAGTCTTTGACGCCTAGGGCCTCGGAGCACTTCTTCACCTCGACAAGAAACTGCCGATGGTTGCTTGGCCGGTACTCTCGGAAGTCTTGCAAGATCTCCGTGAGTGGCGTGCTTGGCATTTGGATCTGCAAGAGGTTGTCCATCAGCGGGATCATGGAGTCGTTGGCACCGCTCTCGCCCCGAAAGCTCATCGGCTTGCCGTCGTTGATGCCCTCGTATACGACACCGTCCGGAAACATGGATTGGGAGGTTATGCCGAAGATGAATGTGCGGAAGCTCGTGTACGACCGTGGCTTTGATTTCCCCCACATTGTCTCCATGACAGTATTAACTTTCTGGGCAGCGCCCAGGACGGTGCGGAGGCCTTCATTGAATGTCTTCCGTTGCACGGTGGGATCCGCAGCGTCCTTGTCCCCGAGAGCGGACAAAGCCGACATGGCGCCGGCTATTATGGGGCCGGAGTTCTTGACCATGTCGACATGCACGAGCACGAAGCCTGCCTCTGACGACGAAGGGTCGAGTCCATGCTCAAAGGCGCGAATCAGCCGTAGGTTGTTATACTCGAGCCCCTTCTCGGGATCCTGAAGTCGATAATTGAAAAGTGCATAAGACCCCGCATACTCCATGAATGGCTTAAAGCCGGTACTGTATGAAAAAGTCAATTGAGGTTTATTCGCGGCTTATATAAGTCGAATAGGATGACGTACAGCTCTGCACAACGCGCAATCGGACGTGATAGCTGAGCCGGCAGGAAAGACCTGGCTAGCCCATATGGTTCCCCTTTCATAAACCTCATATGGCAAGGCTCTAAGAGATATGCCGATGCAAGGAATGAGTAGTCACGGTACAAGGCGTTCATCATCGGGAGATTATCTTTATACTTCTCAACGTCATCAGTCAAGTCAGGGAGCTTCTGAACCTCGTCACCCAGCTGGCCAGTAGCCAGGAATCCAGGGTTCCCTGATTGGGTTAAGACGGGCATATTTCGTAGCAGGTCCTCAACAGCATCGAACTCTTTGGGCAAAGCAACGATGGGATTCATCCGCGGCAGGAAGCCACGTGTAGCCGATACCATAAATGCCGGCAGAGAGACATCGTCTGGCCGTGTGTCCTCAAGGACTTCAAATGATGTGTTAGGTATGAGCATTTTGGTGAAGAATGGGATGATGATGATGGTGGTTGTGTTGTGTTGTTGTGATGATCTTGATAGATGATGGTATTCGGGTGTAGGGTTGCACGGAGTTTTAGGAAGAAGTGAGGAGCAGAGTTGGGTCGGGGGCACAACCGCCAAAACTCTGCTAATATAGACCGTGGCCGGAACCATTTCCGGCCTCATCCACTGCCACTGCTAATACTGTGTGAGGAGTCGGGCCGGTGACATGTGTCTTGCGAAGCTCCATTAGCCAACTTTTTCCTTTCCACTACCGCGCCAATAGCCGACTGACTCCATTGCTGCTGCACACGGCAGTTGCAATCAATGCATCACCACCTTATCTCATTCGATCCCCTACTAAGTGAAGCTATCGTGAACCTGTAAGCAGCATGGCCGATATCACAGAAAGGATTCTTATGACCAGCCTTCCGAGAAGACACATAATCCCTAGAGCATGAGATATTGGCAAGGTAAAGCGGCCGCATTATTTTACACACGAGCTCTTCATTGCATTACTCTCATCCGTAATATACTGAATACTATGGTGAAAGAAGTGTCAATAATTAGTAATAGATTCGTGATTGGGCTCCGCCTAGGCCGTGCCCAGCCCGGTGTGGACCGACGCTGGCCGGAACGATTCCGGCCACGCTGCACGTGAGAACTCTCCGCCGGGGTGCGGACCGTTTGAATTATACTTCCTCGGGAGTATCATCGACATTCCGCAAATCTCCGATGCACAAAGCGCCACAGCCAGTGCAATGAATGGGCGACAGACAGGCACAAGGACAACCGCAAGCATCAGTTATGAAGCCCAAGCTACATGTTCATTTTAAAATCGTCAACAGAAACCCAGAATACAGTTGCAAGGTGTGACGAAGCGCGTTGGGCTAGTCTGCTTTTCAGTAACTTGAGGAGGACAGACGGACTAGAAATTTGTTAGCCTTCATATTCGAGAAGAGGGTATCATAAGAGAAGAAGGTTTTTACCCCATTACATAGAAACCGTCATACGTACCAAGGATAAATTATTGATCACATTCTGCTTGTGGGGGCTTTGAATCAAGCAAGTTTTCACCCCGTACGTTTTCTACTAGAACGATGTATGCCTAGGGATGATGAGTGCTATTATCATGAAGGCTTTAGTCCAGCACAGAGGACGACGAACCCGTTATCAGAAGGCAACGTAGTCGATGCCGGCACTTTAAAAGGCGAAGATGATGGTGATGTTAATAAGTGAAATAAAATAGCCAGTAGTCGAGTCCAGCTACCTGTATCACTGCTTGAATCCGCCAAATTTGTCATGGTGGCTACTGAATTTGTAGTATACGGAGGGTAAGTTGACCGCACTTCGAGATTTGACACCAGGCGCATCGTCAAAGTATTCCCTACTAACGAGCATGAGCGGCTTGTACATGTAGATACTACTATCGCAACACAGATATTGGATGTCGGCCCTGATTTTGAAAAACCACTGATGTGCTGGGTGCAACCCCATTTTACCCTGCTGGGCGGATGGTTATGTGATTGTTTCTGCTGGAGCTGGACGCTATGTTGAGCTGCGCTACCTAGGCAGTGGAAACGACATTGATTAACTGAGTTCGAGTAAATGGAGGTTGCCTCGGACTGATGGCCGTATAGAGACACGGTCGTCGTGGTCTCAATATAGACAATTAGAGAGATAGTGAGTATATAGAGAGCATAAGCTGGCACATACTGTTCATCGCTTCAGATAATACGTTGTTTGGATCCGCTATGATACGAGTCAATCTTTCCTCGGTCCTTTGAACGCAATCATCATCATTAGTGACTACATTTTGCCTCTGCTAGGCTTCCCGAATGACACCTGTAGATTTCGGTATAGTTTGGCGGCCCAGAAGCAGTGCTGTTAGTATTAATGTTATGTCTCGTCGTCAAATCGGCCTAGTAAGATCGTTATTATAAACGACTTTGGTGTATTTGTGTCTATAGCACGCATGCGTACTACGATTAGACACATCAGTTGTTTTACCTAGATTGGTGTCAAGATGCTGACGAGAATATGCGATGTGAGGCGGCTGAGCACCCAACATATATCACCAGTTGCGCGATATAGAATAGAGTAGGCCCGCACTTTTTAATAACCCTATTCTAGGAAGCAGGCCGTAAGAAGTTGTCAGTTTCATAAAGTCAGTCTTGGGCAATCGAGGCCGTGCATACAATCTCGTTAACAGTTTGGGCTGCTATGCCTGACCGAATTTTCAATTGCAATGAAATATTTGATGTTCCTCACGCGCGTTCAATGTGGGCGCCGTTCGTTGTGCTCAGATGAGGTTTGCCACGGAAACTCCGGGCGCGCTCCCTACGGTACAGGAAGGCGGAGGGACCTTAAACGAACAATGCTTTTGGTGGAGGTACGAAGGGCCGGCGCTTGGTGACTAAACGTAGCGATTGGCGATGTTACAGCAGCCGAGAGTGTTGCTAGCGGCTATTTTAGAAAGCAATTGAATGAATTTACGCACAATGTTCCAAAGCACCGGTTGGCAACAGCATGTCACTTGGTAGAAACCGAGGCCGTCCATTCCAGCCTTGGCAAAATCAGGGTTGAGTTACGGGTTTGGAATCCCCATGGTGGGCTTTAATAGGAAATGTCATCAGTTCCGTCGTGAACAGACGCATCCCGAGAATCTTATTTTTAAAGTTCTCCTGCAAAATTCCTTCTCAGGCGTCTAGGAACCCTAGTTAGTTGATGATGGAGCTGACGCAGTACGTGACGCAAACCTACTGGCATGAATCTGGACTACGCCAGCGAACCTCATTCTTGATTCCGGCTTGGCTATCCGATTATATATAGCCGGGCTGATACGTCCGTCTCTTGTTGCCTCGACAAGTAAGTACGGACAATACACTCAGTGAGTATGGACTGAAAGGCTATCTAAGAAGTGGAGATAGTCGGTGTGAGATTTCGCAATGCGTCGTTCTACTGGCATGATTGTGCAATGGATATTGTTTAGTCTAGCGTGATTTTATACTGTAGAATGGTCAGATGGACTCTGTGATCATCGGTAACACTAGGTATTTGACATTTGCTAGGGGTCATGTCATGATTCGTGTGTTCGCTTGGCCAGTACAGAGTTACCTACTGTAAGGTTTCGATCCCTCGCGCATGATTACGGTCCCCCCGGAGCTGCGACTGGGGAGAGACGAGTCCGGCCCTTGTTTTCGCCATGGAGACACCGAGCAAGCACAGTTAGTTCATAACGCCTCTAGCCAGTGCCGCCACATTTGCACTAGATACCTACATCACTCAACATCGACAGCCTGCACACACGTGAGTATTCTAACCTTGGGTACACTTAGTACCGGTTGTAAATAGTGTCTTGATTCAATGACCGGCTCTAGTTTACAGGTGCGCATAAGCGGCGAGTAAGTGGTGCAAACACTGGCCCGCCGTAGGTGACAGTGCATTCCGCAAACGGCAAGGTGGTGAATGAAAAATAAGCATTATCCGTGTTTGGCGATTGCAATTGTTGTTGGTCCTTGGGAGGTGCGGACCCCGGAAGAGAGGGAGGGAGAGAGAGAAATGGACGTGGCTGACGAGTTCGACTTTGTACCTACTAGTAGGTAGTAGCACATGTAGCCAGGCGACAGGCTGGAACACAGCTGATACCTTATGTACTTGGATACCTGGAACCCCGGACGCTAGAGGCTTGGGCGGTACGTACTTATGCACGTGATGCCCTGGGGGCGTCGAGCCAATCAGCGCAGCGGGAATGTGTGGCGCTAGGCCGCTTCGGGCTAATGCATTGGGAAAATCAGGGTGCAGGGGCCAGGTTGAGTCTGTCACGTCTCCCTCTTGCACAGCTGCACCACTCTTTTTCGCGAAGGCGACGGAGGCTGCTGGCTCTGGCTCCTCACAAATTTCCTTCAGCAGCCCAGAAGCATGAGCGAGCACATCCCGTCTATTGTGCGCTGCCGCCAAACCGAGAGCAAAATGAGACCAAAGCCCCAAACTTTTAACCAAAGGGCAACAATGGCCGCCCCCCATAATATTAAATCACCCTCCCATCCA
>NQIM01000410.1:0-37633 GCA_003426235.1 Xylaria polymorpha | reverse complement strand
TGTAGATTATTGTAACAAAGTATATAGTTTATATAGAAAAAGTACGCGATTAATTATAATAAAACGTATAATTAATTATAATAAAACGTATAATAAAAAACAATAAAGCGTATAATTAAAAATAATAAAGTATATAATTAAAAACAATAATAAATATATTTAATTATAATAAAATATATAATTAACTAATTATTATTTCTATTAAAATATATAATTTATTATAAATTATTTTTAATAAAATATATAATTTATTATAAATTAGTTTTTAATAAAANTATATAATTTACTATAAATTATTTTTAAAATAAACTATAATTTACTATAAATTATTTCCAAAATATTTTCTAGGTTTATATCGCTATATATATTCTGCTTATAAAATAGGCAGAATATATATAGTAATATATAAGTATTAAACAATACTTAGCTATAAGTTATATATTTTATATAATAAAAACTAGGCCAAGTTTTCTATAGGTTATATTTACTTAAAAAATGCACGGATACCCTTAGGTTAGCTAGGGGGGGCTACCCTTAGTTTGTCTGATCTTTTGCCAAGCACTGCCCTCGTCCCACCTTACCTACCTAACCATTTATGGTTAGTGCCTGACCGCCCCATGTCAACCTATTCCGGTGCAGCGCGTATACAAGAAGCCAACAGGACCCCTTTCGATACCCTCTGCAGAGACTCTCAAGCTATGGAAGCCAACACCGACTTTGACGCCACTAAGCGCACCTGGGCCGTCGCAAGGGAGACTTTTACTCGCCTGGTTGAACTGCATGCCCCTCATCTTACCGATCAAGATTTGAAGGAGCTACGTATCACGTGCACCGACCTTGACCTTAGCACTGGCAAGCCTGCGGATGGCAGCGAAATCTTCATCCGCCCTAGTTCGACCGCTCGAATACGTGGCATACTCGAGCGAACACAGCCATGGCTACAATGTCCACTATTGGATGAAAAGGATAGCGCGCCTGAGGTCGCTGCTATGCAAATTCATGGCTGCCTGACAAGTGCCCTCGCGTGGGGAGTCGACGGCTCTACCCCGCTTATAATGCAAACGGACTGGCAAAGGCGATAGTAAGCCCCCACCGCTCCCAGCCTGAGGGCTTATGACGCCCGCTAACCTCTCTAAAGTATGCGATACTACGAGGGAGAGAGACTCCAGCGTTTTAAGGTACACGGAACTGCCGATTGGGCTGAATGGAGGGTAGAGTTGCTTATAGAGAAAATGGATGCCTCTACACCACACATTTCGTGTCTTTTGGCCGATGATGCGCTCCTCAGAGATGACCAACTCTCCCACGCTGAGATATGGTGTATTATTGCCATCACCGTCCGTCGGTTACGGGAGTACTACAAACATCGCATTATTCCTGTATGAACCGAACCCCTTTCCCTTACAATTCAAAGGCTTACGTTGCAAAAAGGTAACGGTTATCTCTGCTGCGGATAGACAGCTCCGTATTGTCCAGGGATACCTTGATGGCCGGGACGGCTACCTTCGGGCTAGAAAGTCACCGATACTCGACTTTAGCCAATATAACCGAGAGAAGGTGGAACTTGTGCTGTCCTGGTGCATAGGCGACGCAGTTGGCTATACTGGACCGTGATGTCCAAGAACCTTGGATATAGGATCCATTCATTGGCCGCTATCGAGGTCAAAGTGTGGTGCAGTGCGGTGTTTTGGTGGCCTACAGGAGCAGTGAGCCCACGCAATTAGTATCCGCTAGTGTAGAATTAGCGTACGTTTATACATAATTGATGCATTGCTAACCTTTACCGAAAACATGATTAAGTGATATACTTATGTTGTTAGATATAGGTCTGCTTACGCCGAGCAAGTTTAAGTTTAGAGTATACTACAAGATGTCTCTTTTACATTGTGGTTCTTTAACATAGCCGTCCGTCGCGCAATAATATCCCTATAAGTAGCATTTTATACACAGTAGGTCACCGTGAACTTCCACTTCCTACTCCTATACAAAGGTAGGTTGGGTTGCCTAAGGTAATAATGGGGGTCTTTACTTTGCTCATTTTAAAAAATACTCTTCTAAGATCTCCTCGTTTTTTATCTTCTACCTAATAGACCGCAATATTTAGTAGTCTTAACTCAATCCTCTTTACTTTTATATCTAATTGCGCTTGGGGCAACATTTGTTACAAGACTAGTTGTCATTTATTCGAGCCTGTACAGCGACGAGCGTGTGTCCGGCGAGGTATATTTCATTCCTAGCTATAACAGAGTATCTTTACAAATTATTTACATAGACTATGGCCATCATGATGTATTGGGCTGCGACTTTGACTGGCTATAGTTTTAAAAGGGTAGATAAATGTATTGTTATAACAAAGGGACCGGCGGCCCAGGCAGCCTGGGCGTTATCGGGAAGATGATAGGACAAAGGAACAACAGTACGCCAAAAAGAATCCGGGAATGCTGATCACATGACCAGCTCACGGAACTAAGGAAGGAACGAAAGGGATATATAGATAGTATTTTCTCATGTATCTAGTAAGTCGTTACTTCTACAGTGATCAATCTAAATCTAAGCCTAGCAATAGGGTCAGTGAGAGCATACGGTAGCAGGCAAGTAGTAAAGGTAAAAGTGGATGCTGTTGCACCCCGTCAATCTGACAGTTGGCGGGGTACCTAGCTTTACAAAGGACCAGAACCCCGCGTCGACATTGAGCCCCGGCCGAATACCCTTGCTCACCGCCCAACGTTGTCGTTGGCTCCTGTGTTCACCATCCACATCGACGGATACGAATCATGTCCGCTCCGTCGCCCCTCCACCCCCATCAAACCTCTCTCGAAGGCGTCATCGATTTCTCAGCTAAAGCGCCTTTGGAAACCAACCAGCGTAACGACGCGAAACGTAGATTTTATCGCATTGTCGAGCATTTTGGTACTGGCGGTGCTATTGATAGCGTCCCGCCACAGTACGAGCCACCCCGACTTGTCCGCTATACTTACGAGTATGCACTTTCTGAGGAGTCTCGAGATAATTTGCTGCGGGCCTTCTTTCAGGCCCTGGCGCTCTCGTTAACTGGGCAGGACAACGACGACGACCTCGGCGACCTTGAAGATCTCCGCTCCTTATTCTTTGGCTTTGCTAGCTACCTCCTCGATAATTTTTTCTGCCGAGTAATACCTCCGGCCCTTTTGTTCTCTCTTTCTGTCTTTACTAATGTTTTATCCTAGTCAAGGCTTCTACAAAAAAGACACCGCAACCTTCACCCGCCTATCACTCGGCTGTCGAGCGAGTCCAGGGAGGTGCGCAAGGCTTTGTTGGGACCCCAGACAGGTTGTCCCAGCTTCGAGGGGCCTGTCTCGTCCGCGATCGCCATCGCTGTGTTGTCACCCGCTATTTTGACCATAAGGAGGCGAGAAATCGCATGCAGCACAATGGCGACAACGCCCGGGATGATGATGGAGTTCTGCTTCTAGAAGATACAGTTATTAATGAATTGGAAGTAGCCCACATACTTCCACATTCCCTGATGAAAGCAGATGCAGACCGCGAGTTGGTACATCTTCCGTGTCGAATTTACCATCCCAGTAGCGGTATCCCTCATTGCATAGCTAACGTACGACTCAGAATCCATCCAAGCAAGCGGCACTCGCGATCCTCAACATGTTTGACACCGGTGTTGTACACTTAATCGATGGGACTGATATCGACCGGCCGAGAAATGCTGTTACACTTACGGCTTTCCTCCACACACTCTTTGGTGACTTTCAGGTGTTCTTCGAATCTATTCCAGACGAACAACCGCATACCTACCGAATCGAGACATTCTACGACCGTCGCCTTATGCGGAACCTAGCCTTTCCTATTACACGAACGCTTTACCTTACCGATGATCGATCAATCGACCCACCTTCGCCTCGGCTTCTCGCAGTTCACCGCGCTATTGCACATATTCTTCGCTTTTCTGGGGCAGGCAAATATATCGATAAGTTGCTTCGAGATATTGATGAGGAAGGCATACAGGCGGATGGATCGACCGAACTTGACAGACTGCTACGGCTTGGATTAGGAGGGTGGCGGGACAAGATTGTCTATTAGCAGCGGTATGCTTGTTGATAGAATAACATTACAACACGTGTCGATTATTAATATAGTAGCGTCTCGAGGGTTCTCTGGGTGTATGCCTTACGATATGAGTCGGCATTGGACCAGATTGACCCTGCACACATGATCCGTGGGATCGCTTCGCTACTCCTCTGTAAATGTTCTTCATACCGTGGAGGCATGTTCCCGGATATGCGTTAACGAAGCATTCGGTCCCACGTGGACTGCAATTGATCGCGCAAGATAGCCCGCCTGAGGAAATACAGATTATCAGTTACCACTCGGGTGCAAAGGCGAGTTCATTCCTATATGGTCACATACGTCAAACCACCCCGCTTCTCTACAGCTGATCCAGAGACTCAGCACTATTTCTTTGTGCAGTACGCCACTTCCGACTTGGACTAGTCTCGGCTTGGATTGACAAGGACTAGCCTCGAATTTCTGACAGTGCATCACGAATGAAATATCTTGGGGCTCTTTCAAGCTTCCCACCCGCGTCATGGAGTGATCGGATGGCCTCCTTTGCTTCACGGCACGCCTCTGCGACCAAAGCGAAGTCTTCGTCACTGCTGTATGCTTCGGCTGGGCCAGGACAATCCAATTGAAGGAGACCTTTCGAGAAATCGCAGTCCACCACTTTGACGTGTGCATGAACCAACATGGCGCCGTAAACAACCCATAGAAAAGCTCGGTCAGGAAGTAGATGGGCGCTTTGCTGTACATCTTCATCCGACGTGAGTTGAAGCACATGCCTGACAGCCTTGGAATAATTCGTCAACATTTCCCAGGGATAATGGTCAGGCAGGCTGGTGCGCTTCTGCAGTGAGCACAGGAGCCCGTCTACCTTCCAAATAGTGTAACGCGCCAGCTCCGGAGTATATCTGCCGACTTGTTGAATGACGAGGCACCACTCTAAGTCATATTGGGGATAGGCTTTAAGGATATGGAGGGCGTCGCCGGGGTCAAGTTTCAAGGTCGATGGGGTAGCCGTTTCGAGTTGGGCCAGTAACTAAAAGGTTGGATGCATGTGTCAGCCACTTCTATGGAATTTAAACAACTGGTGCGCAGTCTGTTACGAACCTCGAAGACTTGGAACTGGGACTCGACCTTTCGCATCATGTCTCTCTCAAGTTCCGCCCAGTCAATGGCATCAGCATCCTGGTTCAAATCAAACGTGTCGAGAACCGGAAGAAACAATGATGGTTTTCGCTGACCAACAATGCGTAAGAAACCCACATCGCTGTTGAAGGCGATACGCGACGAGCAGAGGATGCTTATATCGTTCAAGAGCGTGTCTCGCAATTGCTGGACCTCGTGCACTCGCAGCCGCGCTACATGTCGATCACCACGTGGGTGAACCCTGTCAACAACTCTCCAGATGCCGATATTTGGATAGCGCAATTGGATCTCAAGCTGGATACGGTCTTGGCTGTAGAGACGAGGCGAAATGCCTGCTAGCCCGGGAATCGACGGAAGGTGAGTGAAGACGCGCACTGCGCGGTCGAATTGCTCGGCATCGCTGAACTCGTGGACTATCACACTATTTGGACTAATCCGCTGTCCAGGTGAATGTCGTTGTATATTTCTCGGACGTCGTCTTGTGGCTGTACGTCGCGTGTTGGTCTGAGGCCGCGGGGGCATCGCCTTGACTGTTTCGCGTAAAACTGTCTTGATGAGCGGCGTTTCGCGTTTGACATTGGCATTGTGATCCGCAATAGTACGGAGCGGGCGCCGTCGCGATGACTGGCCGTGGGCATGGTTTCTCGGCTGGAAAGTCATGATTCCCTATGTCTGTAGGCCAAAAGTGCACGATAGAAATAGAATTGATGGTGGTAGGTGGTGGCGTTTAACAATTATGATCCAGATGATGTTTCTTGCATTGTTGATGTTTATTTGCGTCTAGGGTTACCATGTCAATAGTCGATACCCGACCACTGACGTAATTACCGAGTACCTAAATTCCGAAACGACGTAACGCCCTAACTACTACCTACTATTTAATACAGCATAACATATCTTTAATCACGACATCATCAATTGGAATCGCTTAATTCTGACATATTTATTTAAACCACTTAAATCTAACACAACTAGCTACCTCCCTAGCTAGCCAGAAACAAGTTATTTCACATATATCAGGCGCATGTGCAGTGCAACGAGCGAGCCGAAGATTCCACGAAGCATTGATGGAGATCCTACTTGGAGGGATGACATCGTTTTTGCAGACGGATCCAACTTCCATACTCCGTAGTACGGAATGCCTATGTTAAGAGGTACTGAGTCTAGGTAGCCTAGTCTGCTTACTTGTAGAACGATAAGCTCAGAGTAGCTCCCTTGAACACCAGCGCTAGCCAAGGCAAGCAACGGTGGCATGTACGACAATGAGGTGTATTTGTATACCATTGCGGCCCCAGCGCTCACCCTACCACCTCCGACCAGCACCCCAACATCACCGCCAATACCGTCGCTCCACTGAGCCTCCCACAGCCCTTTGAAGCCAACCCAGCGACACTCTACGGTTTCCCACGCCGATCAGCAATTTGTAGATGCAATCCTGGATGCACACTTATCTTGTTTCTCACAAGTGTCTGATAAGTTCAGATCGCAGATCGTCCCTGTACTGTGATACTCCTCGCAAACCTCACGTACGTCCTTACTACGTCTGCATTAGGGATTGCCTTCCTCCATCTTCCTTCACTAGTGCCTGGGCCAACATTATGGTGTAACTAATTGGTATAAGGCAGGTGGTTGGTGAGACAGGACCCTGCGGCGCTTAATTACGACCTGTAGTTCAACTTTCAACCCGGCTGCCTTAGCCATCTAGGTATGCTCACTAGCCTTCCTAGGAATGCAGCCCCATTTGGCATTTGAGGTTTGATATAAGTGAGAATCAAAAACCGCTGTTTTCAAGAGCGGAGGGTGTAAAATAGGGCTTCTTTTGTTAATGCATCTTTTCCCCCTTGAAATAACACTCGAGTTTCTAATTGCGCTTCTCCTTCAGGATCAACATGGCCACTCCAGTGCACTCGTTCACGGGTTTAGTCCTATCCCAGTGGCGGGATGCTTCGTTGTCCGTCAAGGCGACGCTTCCCATTAACGGAAGGGGCCTGAGCATCGCCGACCTGGTGTTGGTCTCGAGAGACCTGGCCCACGTGAAGCTCACGCCTGAGTCCATCGACGCTATCGAAGTGTGCAGCAAGATCATCCCGGAGAAGATCGCTAAGGGACACGTCATTTACGGTGTCAACACGGGATTCGGGGGCAGTGCCGACACGAGATCTGATGACGTTGAGAGGGTCCAGCAGAGCCTAATCAGTCATTTGATGTGCGGAATTGTCGCAGGCGGCAAGCAGAAACCCGTCCTGAACAGCAATGGCTATTCCAGTCAGAGTAATCGAGAGGTCCATGCCAACAAGAACGACGCGAAAAGACAACAGCAACACGCGCCCGTGAGAACTTCGCTTCCGCTCAATGACCCGCTTGCCGCTACCTGCATGCCGGAGTCGTGGGCGCGTGCATCCAGTTAGTCCCCTGAAGTTTTTTATTTCCTACTTGACATGTCTCGGGGCTACAAATTGCCTTAATAGACATGTTCTGCTGTTTCTATTTCCTACAAGGTCCCTAGCCCCTGAGTAATTCTTGCCGTAAGTAGACATTGCTGACTCCGATGCTATAACAGTGCTCGTCCGCCTCAACTCCCTAGCCGGCGGGGCGTCGGGCATCAGGGTCGAGGTCGCGGAATGTCTGATGAACCTCCTTAACGAGGACATCGTGCCGCGCATCCCTGTCCGTGGGAGCATCTCCGCATCGGGGGACCTCAGCGCGCTCGTATGGATTGGCGCCGTGATGCAAGGCAAGCCATCTGCTACGGCTTTTATCGGCTCGCGGGACATAGATGGGGGTAGGAGAGTGACAAGAGCCGACCTCGCCCTGTCGGAGGCTGGCATAGCACCCATCACCCTTCACGCTAAGGAGGGCCTCGCCATCGTCAACGGGACGGCTGTGTCGGCTGGAGTTGCGGCCCTGGCGGCACATGAGTCCTTCAACCTCGCGGCACTGTCCCAAATACTGACAGCCATGAGCGTCGAGGCATTGCGAGGCAGCGACGAGAGCTTCGAGCCATTCATCGCACGGGTGAGACCGCACGCCGGGCAGGTGGAGAGCGCACGGAATATCAAGGCGTTCCTGACCGGCTCGCGGCTACTTAACCGGCACGACAGCCAGAATGACGCGACGCTACGGCAGGACCGCTACTCGCTGCGCACGGCCAGCCAGTGGATCGGCCCCGTGCTAGAACGACTTTTGCCTAGCTCACAGCCAAGTTAGTTGCTAGAGTCTTTTACTCCCCATTCTGGCATGTCACCAAGGCACGATTTGCTCAACAGGCATATTCTGTTGTCACTACTCCTACAAGCTCCTAGAACTTTGAGTTATTTTAACTCGCGGGGGGACTTAATTAATTCCAACGTGATGTATAGATAACGGTCGAGCTGAACTCGGTGACGGACAACCCGCTGATCGACGCAGCGACGGGCCGCGTGTTCCACGGCGGCAACTTCCAGGCGAGCGCCGTTACGTCGGCGGCCGAGAAGCTGCGCCAGGGCCTACAGAGAATCGGTCGCATGCTCTTCGCCCAATGCACCGAAATGATCAACCCAGCCACTAGCTGGGGCCTGCCGCCCAACCTGTGCTCCGACGACGTCAATGACTCGTTCTTGTTCAAGGGGCTCGATGTCGTAGTTGCCGGCCTGACGTCCGAGCTGGGCTTCTTGGCCAACCCCGTCGGGTCGCATGTGCAGACGGCCGAGATGGGCAACCAGTCCCTCAATTCCCTGGCGCTCGTGTCGGCCCGCTACACGCTCGAGGCCGTCGATGTGCTGTCACAGATCGCCTCGGCGCACCTCTTAGCGGTGTGTCAAGCGCTCGACCTGCGCACGATAGAGATAGAGGGCCGGAAGGATACGCCGCCCGACGCGACCCCGCACGTCGGTCAAGCCTCGCGTCGCATGTACCACTTCATTCGAAAGGATCTCGGTATCCCGTTCCTGGGCGAGGAACACTTAGCCTCAACCGAGGCAGCGACGCTGGACGGTGTCACACCGAGCATTGGGTTGTACAACACGCGGGTATACGAGTCGATCAGGTCGGGATGCCTGTACGACGTCGTTATAGACAGTCTTAAAGAGGTTGAAGAGCAAGAGCTGGAGCAACGAGCGGCTGCATTATACAACAGCAATGGCAACCTAGCGCGGCATTTCCATGAATAAACCAGATCATATTCGCGCGCTAAAGACGAAACCCCGGCGTGCTTTCAGACAGCTAAAATCTGATTAGATAGAGGGAAATAGACGATAGTCTCCGTTCTAGATAGTAAACGTTATAAATTAACCGTTTATTTCACTGCCGTGCTTTAGTTTGTTGGAGCGGCTTTTCTGGCGAGACGTAAATTTGCCGATTAATAGCTAGCGTATACTACAAGCTAAGTAATACTTAACTTGACTTGTAAGTAACTTGACTAAGCAAAGTAAAGCAACGATTTTAAATTATTTGCTTAAACAAAGCAAATATTTTTTATTGCTTGTAATTATTTGTAAGTATTTGTAAGTAATTTTGCTGATTTTTTTAGATTTTTTATAGGGTATATTTAATGAGAAACTTATATTATAGTTTTGTATTGTAGTTTATATTGTATTGCTTTTATTGATAGCCTACGCTATATCTGCTATATTTGCTATATCTGTTACGGCGTTATATACTGCTTCGAGCGCTCTGTTTGTTTTGTTTGCGTCCTTTTTAATTTTATACCTTTTATTTATTACTTAATTTATTTATTAATTAATTAAGTTAAATTAAATAAAAGATTTGCTTTAAGCAAAAAAAAAAGCTGAATTTATTGGTTTAAGTTAAGCAAAGCTAAATAAAGCGCGTTTTTTACTTTGCTTTGCTTGTGGTGTACGCTATTAATAGCAACCCTTTGTATATAACACAGGCTATGCGTTTTTATTATATAACGCCTAGCTTAGTTAATATGCCCACGGCTAGGATGATTATATGTAGTCTTCAGGATTATAAGCTTTAATAAGGTGTTGTGCCGTAAGAATATGAGCTGAGACGCCTGAATGCGCAAGGTCCCCCGTGCGCCCCTAATTACCGATCACGGGAGGCAATGTTGGTAATGCGTAGGACATATCACACGTCCCATTATGGATCTTCGTATATAGTCTGTAGACTACGCTGTGCTACAACGCTGTATATTATATAACGTAAAAATATATCTCAAGTGTTAAACTTAACATGTTCGTCTACGCCTATAAACTCTTTACCATAAGTGAGTTTTCTTATTATAGTCACATCAGTATTCCGTTAATAAACTGTCCACAGAGGACGTCTTTCTTTACTACAAGTTACGAATCTCAGAAGGCACTAGACTAAGAGCATATTTAACAATATATCATCTCACGCCCAAGTCATACAGCACGCAGGTTGCTTTTCGGGACCTACTCGTCAAATACGAGAAGTTGGCTGAGTGTGACAGTTGATCTAGTTGAACTTTTTCTTTTCAATTATAGCTAATAAACGTGCTAAACAATTCACGTCGTTAATCAAGCCAATAAGGATCCAGCCTCTCTAAAAACTCTACATCTACGTTAATGAAGCTCTTCCAAAGATCAAACTCGCGAAACCACGGCTTAGTCTGGATAGCGAACGTGACGGCGGTAGCATAACGAAGTAGATCAAGTTGATCAACACCCATGACGAGAACAACATCACCCCGGTGGGCGACGCGATCACCAAGTTGCTTTTTGACGAGGTCAAGGCGGAGTTTGAGGTTATTGTACATACTCCACTCGGACACGGGCATGTCTTTTGGGATGAAATTCCACCGCCACGAGCGCGCCGCGCAGTCCAGAAATGCGGAACCCATCCGGTTACCGTCGCCTAACATGGCCGGGTAGAAGTGGGGTGCAGACCAGAGGCGAAGCACGGCGAAGCGGGCACTTTGGTTCTTCGCTGCGAAGTCTCGTGCGAGAGGGAGAAACACGGGGAATTCATCTGGTCGCACGAGACCTGGCCAGGTCGCCGGGTAGTGGGATGCTTTCATCCGATCGGCATAGTCGATGAATAAGTCCATCTTGTCCGGGCGGTGTGGCTCGGTATTAGCCACTGCGAACCCGGGGACAACATGAGGAGTGTTTTCCAGGAGCATGGGCGCAATGATGCCAGCGAGGTATACTATGATGAGGTTAAGATTTAGGTAACCGGGTGATAACGGGTAAGTAAGATGGATAAACAGAGTGTTCTTACATTTGGCGAGGATGGGCCGAAGAGCGACGCTCCACTGCAAAGGATAAGCATCCGCGTAGTAGGTTTTATTCTCCTGGGCCTTGGTTACGATGTCGTTCCATTCCCTCCAGAAGGTTTTTTGTCGGTATCTAAAACTCGTCTTTGTGCGAATATCGGGCAGAGTGGAAGCGCGCTGATGTGGATCGCGGAGAGGGGACTCCTGATATTTCTGACCTTCTTTAGACTTGAAGAAGTCGGTGGCGGGCTGACACTGCTCGAGGTCCGGGAAGAAAATCGCCATGTATGCCCAAGCTTTCAGGATGTCTTGAGTGATGAATGGATGTGGCCAGGGAGCTGTCATCACTTGGGTGTATTTGGTGTAGTCCGCTCTGACCCCAAGCCATTCCAACACCTCCAAGGCAAACCACAGCCAAGCATGGTTGGTATCGGTTCCTTTCTGGTTCAAGATACCGCTCACAATCGCACACGTGTCTTCGTATTTTCTTGGAGCGTCCGGCTCTAGATCACCCGCATGAAATGCTTCCAGTAAGGCTGTATCATGTTAGCTTGCTAGCGTAGGAATAGATGATCGGGTACAATGAAATACCATCGCCACGATCCTTTTCTAAGAGCATCATTCTGTCCATATTCTTCAGATTCTTGGCGAATTCTGTGTCGCTCGGCGTTTTCTTAATTTTCCCCACAAGCGGTTCCAATAGCCCGGTATTCGAGAGTGTCTTCTTCTTCGTAGTATCGATATGACCCTCGTTAATCCTAGTAATTTGGTCCTCCCACAACTGTGGCAAACGCCAGTGTTTTGTGACATCGCTGCCTTCGTCTTTCAAGCCTTTCTCAAGTTCCTCGCCAGAGAGGGCATCGTCCAAATCATAGACAGAATCACCTGTCTTCCAGGACTCATCGGTATCACTATACTCGTCCAGTAATGGAGGAGGCTTCTGAGAACGTTGGCTCGACTCTAAGGCCAGCTTAGCGACATACCTGCTCATTGTACCAGAGCCATCCTCAAGCCGTGTGATAGCATTACTAACCTCTTTGAACGGCACGTTCCGATTAAGAGATAGCAATTCGTCCGGGAAGAGGACAGCATCCTCGGCTGCATCCGCTTCGTTGTAGAATGTGTGCGGTGACGCATTCATCACGTCATCGCTTTGAACAGTCTTAACTGTCTTATTTGTAGCATCTATTAAGATGAAGGTATTACTTGGGTCTTGCACCTCGTCCCAGAGACTCTTTACTTGCTCCCCATGTTTTATTAAACGCACTCGCTTCGTCTCGCTGTTCCGTGTGAGAGTACGTAGGAAAGGTTCTTGGTGGTTGTAAATGTCAATTGGCTTCATGATGCGCGATGCCTTGCGAAGCTCCTATGCATTGTTAGTCTCGTGTTCACATGTGTCCAGTAGCAGCAGTTACATACCTGGACAATTAAATTATAGAGGAGAGTTCCACTCTCTCCAGGAACAAACTGCCATATCCATACTTCGTAGTAATCATCAAACCCGAGATGCCAGTTTCGATACTGCTCAACAAATGCAAAGTACGCTGGTCCGATTTCGAGTTCGACACGCCATTCGTTCTTGGCTGCACGCCCTATGCCGCTCTTGGATCGCAAGGTCCACAGGGCATCTTTACTATGCGGTGCTGTGACGATCTTGCCTGTCTTGCCATCTCGCACAGCCAGCAGCACCTCGCCCGTTCGCATACTGCAGTACTGGAGGAACCGGCGAGTTACCGAGTCGTCTCTCTTCATGTGGCCTACCATGATATTTCTAGCCTCTACAAAGTCGTGCATCCGTCTTTGCTGACTCCGAGAACCACCGGCCTGAAAGTGACGACTAAAGTTCTCGGCACCAAGATCGACAAAGAAAGGAAAGAAGCCCTGCAGAAAAGTCAGTAACTACCGATGGGAAGATATAGGCATATGCTAAGACATGTAGTAATAATTAATGGAACAGACTCACAAAATCGTGTAACTGCTTGGTTAATCGATCTGCCCCCCAAGACATCCAGTTTGATGCTGGGAAGTATTGCCAGGAAGCGAGAAAGTTTAATTGTGAGAACTCGCCCCAATTTCTGCATAATTGAACCGCCTTTCTGAGATCACATCCTTTCGCCAAGACAGAAAACTGCAGCCAACCCTCCCGAGACATGGACGACTCGCTAGAGTAGTTCCAGATACTCTTCCCGCAGATCTGGACCTTCGTCTTCTCGGGCTGCTCTAGAGCCGACCCTAAAAGCTCTCTGAGGCTCGTGACGGGTTCACCCAATACCTTTGATCGTTGCGCGATCATATTTTCGTAATACCACATTGGACCTTGCAAGCGGCCATATCGGCGATCTTGCACAATTATCTCCTCAAACGAGAGGTCCTCGTGTTCATGATCCTTTTTTGGTTCTGACTCAGATTCATCTTCGCGGAGAAGGTCGGCACAAGCATCTCTGATGTCTTGAAGACTCGGCTGCTCAACCTTGAGACAAATGTCTCGCAAATCAGTCTCGGTGATCTTGGTGTCTTTGAGAAACGCGTCCACGCTGGTGGCTCGTAAGGCGGCCGGGAGTAGTGACACGTGTGACAAGAGAAGACGGCAAAACAGGAGAAGCTTAATCTCTTTGATGTCCTGCATCAACGTTTCGATTTCGTCGTCGTCCATGGGTGGCGTCTTGTCGTATGTCCCATGAGGAGTCTCTAGGGATCCGACGAGAATAGGTCCATAAACGTCATCATATTTCTTCTCGACTCCCTCCTTCAGACGCTTCCGCATCGCTTGTTCTGTCTCAATGTTGCCCTTGTCTGGCTCTTTGTCATTATCACCAGCCCCCCTGCTAGTTTCTTCGCTGTCCATCACTGCAGCACTTGGAGTCAATTATCACGATTTTAAGCAGATTTATGAGGGTTTCAGATGCTTCTAGACATTGTATTGACCCAGGATGGAAGGGTTATGCCTTGAAAGCCTCCAAAACAAGAAGAAAATGACTCCGAGAACTACTCACTGGCTAAAATCCGGGTCTGTCCAGCGCGTTGACTTTGGGGTTGTCTGATACCAGCAGTACGCGATTCGGGCGGCTTGTTGGCCACACTCGGTGTCTTGGGGTCTTTTGGTTTAGATTTCTTCTTTGACTTTTTCGTCGGAGCAGATTCGGATGCGCTCGGGCTGTTGGCTCCGGTAGTTAAACCTGTGGCGGTGGCAAATGTTGACTGCTTCTCTTCTTCTTCCTCATTCAGTACCTCCATCCACAAGAAGTGCTTAATGAGATCAACATATTTGCATCGCTCATCTTCGAGGAAGTCTTCTATTGGATCCCACATCTCGAAATCTTGCTCGCTTTCCGTCGTTGCGTTGATACGCTCTTTGTAGGCATTTTCGAGGAAAGCTTCCTGTCTCTGCTTCTCTTCTTTCTCGCGTTGGGTTCGGAGACGGGTCTGCATCTGCTTCCAGTGCCGCTTAAACATAGCCGTATCAAGTTTAACCTTTCTAGCTTCTTTCTCGCGGCTCGCCTCTTCTCTGTTCTGCACTTCCCCTACCCATTTGAACCACTTCTCCTTGGCGTACAGTACCTCAGTCGTACGCTTCATAGCCTTCTCCAGAGCACGAAGCACAATATGTCTTCGATTCGATAAAGTATCGAGGTATGCTTGATGCCCATAATCCAGCTTCAAGGGGAAGAAGTGCTTATGGTGAAGCTTCCTGGCATCGATGACCTTGCCTAAGAGGACGTACTCACTGAACAGGTGGGCGTTGATCTGGTTCAAAACCGTTTCATCGTCGACATGTTCAAAGGTTTCGTTGGCAAGCGGCGTCTCATTCGATTTGAGATACTGAGGAGCTTGTTCGGCCAATCTGTCCAATTCCGCGTTCCTCTTCTTGTACCCACCATAGAGACCATGGCACTGTTTGCCGTGAAACTTACAGAACAGGTCATCCCATACTGTCGCGGCGTTGGTGCAGGGCTTCCCATCCGACAAGTTCAAAGCCTTCCGATTGGTCAGCTTTTACGATTAATCGAGTCAAGGTGGTCAAGACAAACCTGGCAGATCGGCTCAGATAGCGGCGACATCGTTCAAAATTAAGCGATACACTTAGTACCTTATTGACTTCTAAGCTACACCTTTAGAGGCAGAGCAAACCACAGAACGAAATAGGAAAATAACAATAAAAATAAAGAGTATAATTAAATTCCCTTGGTCTATATAGCTCCGAACTTTCTTATTTTCGCCTATTTTCTTCAGGTATTATAATTCTAAGTCGTGAAGTTGAAGCGGTGTGTTTTGGGTAGACCGTTGCTCTAACCCTTGTGGGCTGAAAATTTGGAGGGGTCAAAAACATGAGAAGTGGACCCGTAACTGTAAAGCCACACGTGGCTTCGCTAGACTCCTCTTTTTTTATCCCACGTCATATGTAAAAGGAGTAATTGGGCAGAAAAGAAAGCTCGAGTAATGTAGATCTTTGGGATCCCAATGACTATATGTAGCGGGGGTGAACAGATGCCAGCACCCGCTATGTAATCGGAGTGCTGAATAACCCACGGCCTAGATCGTCCGCGTTGACAGATTGAGGCATGGTTGATGACGGGATAGTAGCTTGAAATCAAAGGCCTGGTTGCGACAGTCTAGTTTCATGTCACCTCAAATGAACGATTCGTTCACTCCTTAACACTTGGTCATAGAATATATGGTTAGCCATAGCCCGACCATGTTGGGGTCATCTGCGTGTCCGCCAGTGCCCCATCCCGTTCCAGCCCCCAAGGTGATGTCAACAATTCCTCACGAATAGAACAGTTGATGATCAGTTTGAAGCGCTCTTGTCAAATTTTCATCACCCACTCTCCTCCCCACTTCCCTACGACTGGAGTGGGGGGGCGAGGGCGGGGGGGAAATTCGCGATGCAGAAACCCCCGCCAAGTCTCGTTATTCCACCTGTTATCTCCGGCGGAGTTGGACTGAGATATTATCGGCGTTTAACAACACTGCCTAAATCTCCGAAACATTCTATACTTGTGACGATGATATAAACATATAAATGTCTTTGTCTGTTGACTTTTGTAGAAATGTTCCAATTTCCCGAATATCACTCTCCTCTAGATTGATATCATGGCAGACTACGTACTTCCTCTGTCCGGCAAGGTTGCCGTCGTGACAGGTGGCTCGAGAAGCATCGGCGAGGCCATAGCAATGGAACTCGCAAAACGAGGCGCAACGGTAGGCACAGAGTATCTGCTACCTAGTATTATGATGGTGTAGGTTCCCAACTAACATAAGAATCTAGGTCGTCATCACCTATGTCTCAGCCAAAAGTGAAACGCGGGTAAAAGACATCTGCGCGCGGATAGAAGCGCTACCTCACACACCCTCGGCGCATTTCATCCAAGCAGACCTCAGCACCCTCTCGGCGCCAGCGAAAGTGGCAGCGTCCCTATTGGCATGGCGTGGTAAGGACTTGTCAATTGACATCCTCGTAAACAACGCAGGGGTGGAAAGAGTTAAGGGTCTACAGGAGATCAGCGTCGACGACTACAATGCGGTATTCAATCTGAACGTCCGGGGCGTATATTACTAACGCAAGCGCTTCTGCCGTACATGAATAAGAACGGACGCATTATTAATATCGGCTCGGTGGGCGGTAGAAGCGCATTCAAGGATCTGAGCTTGTATTGCGCATCCAAGGCCGCCTTGGAAGGGCTGACCCGGTCTTGGGCGGCGGAGCTAGGTAGCAATGGCACGACGGTCAATTGTGTCGCCCCTGGCCCTGTGGCGAGCAAGATGCTCGATAATATCCCCAAAGACATCGTTGAAAGGCAGACGGCTGCCACACCGATTGGGAACCGACTGGGCACTGCTGAGGAGATCGCAAATGTTGTTGCTAGTCTAGCTAGTAGGGACGGTGCTTGGGTTACAGGACAAGTCATCAGTGCTAGCGGGGTGAGTGTGACTGATTTCTACGTATTGCGGCTATATAGTTTCTAACGTCGTTTTAGGGCTGGGCGGTCTATTAACTCCACTAGTATGACATGAAGCTAGTTCGCCGGTAGTATTGAATCCAAACAGCGACAAACACTACTATTCACGAGTGGGAGTAACGTCATATTCAAGGATAGAGATTAACTATCTCGCGAAGGTGTGGAGTTGCGATCATATAGTAGAAGTTAACCAGTGCACTCTCTATACGCGATCCCTCCAAGTGTAATATTCGGATAATCTGAAGATTAAGCTCTAGCTCTATAAAAGGAAAATAAGCAGGCCTATTTGTACTAAAGATCGTGTAGATCAGGCTTACTTGATCCCTAGATTATGTAGAGATCAGTTCAAATCCACTTATCCGTGACACACTACCCCCGCGAGGTCTGCAAAGTTGGCTTGTCACTCACCAATGTAACATACACCTGGAAAGTCGTCGCACCACCCCAATTCGTCAGCAGATCATTCTGTACCGAATACCTATTTAATATTGAATGGTTCTGCCCTATAAATTCTATTATCATGACCTTGATTGCATAGGATATATCGGAGAGTCTCCCTGCTAATCTTGCAAGATTCTAAGCTCTCAACGGAGAGTCCAAGACGGCCGGGTGTTTCGATACAATAAAGATAGGTCAACCAGTTCCATTTCGTCGGGACGTGCGCAGCGTCAAAAGAATGTCAAGATTAACCCAAACGTCGACACACCGCCTTCGTCGACTTAGTATCAATGTAGTTGACGACCTGGCCCTTCAATTACTCAATGCATCCATCATTGCGTATCAGCGCTACCGGACTACGCTATCAAAGGCGCATCTCCAACACGCAACCTGGCCAGTCATTCTTTTCCGTGACGATAAAGTCTTCAAGAAGCGTGAACCCCTGGCTCTCGTAATATCTAAAGAAGAAAAAGTATTATCAGTTATCCCAAAACAACTATCTACTCAGGTAAGACTGGGCTTACCGGACCAACTTTCGATCATTGCCCCTCCAACAATCAAGGCATATGCGGTTCAAACCCACACGATGGACCTGGTCCTTAGCAAAAGCAATAAGTGCCGCCGCAGCACCTTTCCTCTCCTCCCCAGCGTGGCGATTCGATATTAGATATGCCAGATAGACAAACGGATCGTTCTCATCCTGCTCGGGGAGGACGGAGTGGACGTATGCAGGCGCCTTTGAATCTAGCACTAGTCCCGCTACGAGGACGCCACTACTTGTTTCTGCCACGAAGGCTCGACACCAGTCACTACTCCATTGTGGATTTTGCTCACTCCTTTCACTTCTCTCAATCCAAGAGCGGGTTCTTTTGGAGGCTTCTGGATTCACTTCTCGGATTGACTTGGTGCCCCACTGATCGCCGCTGCCGACAGTCGAGAGCCACGATATTTGGGAATCCTGGAAATCGACGAAGAGTTCGTGGTCTGAGGCTGCCATTGTGGCGGGACGGATGATAAAGGACGCTGCCGTTGTTGATGCCATTTTTCTGTTGCTTGATGTTGTGCGGTTACTGAATACAGGTGGTACACTGATTACCGGATGTTAGAGTGGGTGTGAAAATAGATAGCGTGTCCTAAACGTGAAATCTTGCTGTGACAAGGGCTTATGTAAAGGGCTTGGAACTTAGTCAATTCAGCTAATAATTCTCTTTGGGTCTAAAGGGTCATCTCCCAATGTAACCCTTCCTTCTGCCTCTTCTTTTATAGACAGCCTTGGGGTCCGTGCCCTGGGCCTTACCCCTCCTCTGGCTGCCTCCGATCATAGTCCGTAATACGAGTCTCTCTGCGTCTCTTTAGGTCTTGTGATAATCGCCGACCAATGGTTACGACTTCTAAGGCTGTATATCTCACCAAAGGGCTGACAAGTATAGGCACCTGGCCTTAGCCGTGTGACATCTTGCCACCTGAAGGAAGCTAACCGCACCGGTTATCCGGACCTGTAGGCTAGGTATTTGGTTTCGCAGGGAAATCCACACCTGATTCCATTATGAGCCATCTGTTCACACGCAAATACTATTATATAAAATTTCTACTGTACACATTGCTGTCCCCCTTTATCCTATTATGAATATATATATTAAAACAGGCCGGGCGACTATCTTTGTAGTGACCTGTCGACTGAAGGTATTTATAACAATACTTATTTAGTTTGCTAAAGAACTATATAATTATATAGGGAATAATTTAATCCTAACGGAATAAAATATATTTAAAAGGTAGAATTTTTTTTAATAAAAAAAAACGTAATAATAACTTTTTTTGAATTTTTGTTTATATATTTATAATAACCCTTATTTATTCTTTTTTAAAATAACTTATAATTTAATATAATTGCTATACTAAGCTAAAGATTTATTTTTAAAAACTAGGTTATATTAAAACTAAATATTAAGGTTTATAGTTTAAAAGCTATATATTTATATATATAAATATAATAGGGCAAATAATAGTATAAAGATACCTGTCCCTAGGCAACCGTTCCTTAGTTAATGGGCTACCTTTTAGGTTGCCATAAACCGGGAGCTTTGCCTCTGTAGGCACTTATAGTATATATCGCATGACACCCCTCTATAATTAGCACTCTGTATATACATAGGCAGAGAAGAATAGAAGACAACTTAAGTGATATTGATGTTGTAGAAGTAATGGAGGGCCTAGTACATACGTACACAAGGGGGGGCCCATTTTCCTTTGTATTCCGTGTGTTCCGTGTACTCTGCACACAGTATTGTACCTGCCCACTGGCAGTAGCTACCTATAGTGGAGAGCTCTATCCAATCTACACGCAATGCCTGCAGGTGGCAGTAGAGGACCACATGATGACATCATCCTGCTGTCTCTCTTACCTAGGTACCTACAGTAGGTGCCTTACGCGTAATACTAGGTGCCTAGGTGCCTACCTAGTAGGTAATACCTATAGTGGGATGTGTGCTGCCTACATGTATAGTAAGACCCTGTAATCATACATGTATGTAGGTAAGTAGTGGTGTAGGGTGGTGTAGGGCGCAGGTGCCACCTGAACCGGTTCCTACCCGACGAGGTAGGCAAGGTAAGTAAAACTTACCTCGGTATCTCGTACTGCTAGGTTCCTGTATGTGGACGCAGTAGATACATGTAGATATCTATAATTATAGGTAGGGAGGTAATGTAGATTACAATATCGACTGTGGTGACTGTGTACGGGTACGGAGGGGCTACTTACGGTAGACGCATAGTACCTTATGTTGGTAGGTTAGGTGACAGTTAAAGTACAGCAAAGAACCTTGCCCTGCTGAAACAAACGTCGGCACGCCAGTGCCGTGACCTTAAATCATGAGCCGTAAAAGGCACTTCCAGCACCACAATCGTGCTCATGGATCAACCAAACCAAAACAAAAGAGCCTGCGAATTCTTCGTAGTGTCATCCAGATAGAGCCAGGAGTAGTTTAATTCCCTCATAAGGGTAGTAGACTCGGTGAAAGATGTTGACGTACATAGGTAAGTAGATTGGTGGTGGGACTTCATGGATTCGGTGGAGCGCACACGGGCACTAGTAGGTACTCTAGCCTCCGACGATTGCTCACATTGGCCCGCTAAGTAGCTTGGGCCCTGGGCGGAACAATGGCCTGTTCGACGTGGGTTCCCGACTCAGTGGCAAAAAAGGGGACACCATGATGTTGGAAGCCCGGTATCATGTGGATATGCTTGAGATGCATCGCAGCCCTAGTTTGAAGTCGAAATTCGGTTTCTCAGTTCGGACGACGACCGGACGCATTCCAGGTAGCCATCAAAGCATCGTATATACCAGATCGACATGTTTTCCAACGGCTGTACATTGAATCCCTCCAGAATGCCTTCCACTTGGTATTCGGGCACTCGGTATTCGGGTCCCACCGTGAATCCCGATAGGGTCAAGCAGGCGAAGCTCCCAGAAGATAGTAGATTCCCCCTCCCCTTTGTTTGCCCATAACGTTGGTGCAGCCCATCCGCATGTGCTGCACAAGACATATTCGCTGACGGCTATTGTTAGACGAAATCCAACGCATGCTCGAGGAGGAACAGAGGACGAATGCCGAACGTGAAAAAGAGGAAAGAATGCGGGAGGAGAGGCGGGCGGCCAAGCGCGACAGAATCGGAATGACCACAACCGTTAGAAGGTACGTATGCCCATCGTCTCGACCTGTCTGACAATACTCTTGGATCTTATATGGCGGCTAACATTCACCGCCCCGAATAGTCGCCCTCGAGTCCCTCCTTACCCACGCTATCCCCCAAGAAACTTCACACCGTCAGTCGCCGCTACCCGTCTTGTCTGACAACGTCTGACAATATCTGACAACAACCCGTCGTCTCCTACCCCACACATCGACCTTTATAGTCGGAAGATACCTTCCAATAGACCACATCCTCAGGGAATGCCGAGCCACTGGCTATTGTGTCAGCGTAACAGTATCGCCGCTGCAGAAGGAGAGCGGTCCTTTTTGGGGGGAGAAATGTAACGACAGTAACGATGAATAGAAATGAACAAAGAATAAAAGAACTCTTCTCTATCCATCCTCGCATTGTGCAATGCCGTGTACTCCACCCTGTCCGTGAGGATTCAAGCGCAGCGTCTTGCGATACGCCGTCGGTGATGCCCCATAAGTGTTGTCTTATCCTCGGCGCCTCGTAGACAATCATCAGTATCATTTGGGCAGGATCATGTGATTGCCATCATAAGTAGTAATCACTATTTATTCTGTTGCTGGTATAAGGGATAACTCCTCCCTTATAGCTCGATGATGAGTCGGGTGGGACGGGGTCGAGTTGATTCATCCCGCCACCTAGGCAAGGTTCAACAGCCATCGACTCTAATACTTCGACACCCGCGATAGTCAAAATCAACTAGTAAAGCGACGAGGAGGAGTCCGGTTCTATTTCACAAGGCAGGCTGAAGGTAGTCGGCTGAGGTAGCCTTAGGCTCACGTGACGGTGGGATCAGCCCCCATGCGCATGTTGGTAATGCAAAGGGTGGCTTGGGTAATGAGTAATCAGGAGACTACAACCCAGAGAGGGATAGTCATCGTTCATGATTAACACAGGACATGATGACCGCTCGATGAAGTACTTGAGTTGAGAAACATTATTTGTAAGCGTGGATAGGGCTGCTCGTTATATATCTCTCGCTCAAGGGTGGTTAGTCATGTGCATGATTATGGTAGAGGCCGAGGCCCAAGAATTCACTTACACGTGTACCCATACTAATGTCTCTCCTTGTTCACTCCACCAGGGTCAGGGGTACGTGACAGGCCTAGGTAGGTAGTGTATACTATGTATATACTATATCAAGTTGATAGGGACCGCTTAGCCGAGAGACCGTGAAAGAATCCTAGTGAAAATCAGGTGCATCCTCCAGGATCAGATATCTTAACTCAGGACTTACCCCGTGTTCTCCCATGTTCGTTCGAGCTTGGCCATTTGGACGGCATACTAGCCAGGGTCCCCTGATCGAACCGCTGGTGAGAGAATTCAGTTGTTTGACCCCTGAATGTAGACTGTTAACATTCGTGACCTTAGAAAAAGGGTGGGATTCCATTCAAGTACGCTGTGCCCAGGAGAATAGCGCCACCTGGCTCGCATAATTATGGGCCAACTCTGAGACAAGGACATGAATAGGACTCTTCGCCAACAATAGAGCCACAGCTATACCCATTACTGTTGTAGGTTCAAGGGCCTCAGTCCGTACAGCGATAAAGGAACAAGAAGGGATAGTCCCGAAGGGTAGAGAACGCGATATTCAGAAGCGGGGAAGTGACAAGGGAAACATTTCGTGTGCCCATTTCATGGCTAGTGATGTCGGCACTTGCTCCCTAGCGCGCAGCAGCGCGAGTCACGGCATAACGATCGACGAGTGACATCCAAATATAGCACAGAAGGTATACAGTAGAAACGAGGGCTGGGCTTCCTAATGTGTACTTAAGTTGAATTTACTGTAAGATGAGATGTTAACGTTGATGGATTGGACGCAAGCAGTCTAAAGAATCGTTAGCCTCAACCACACGCGCTTAAGGACGAATGAATTGGCATGGAGTCATTTACACCAACCGATTTCCTATCTACTTCCGAGATAGCTTTCGTACCGTCCCTATACTGTAGTATGTTCCGGTTGGTTCATGCACCCCGCTCACTTCTATGTATTAGGTAGGTTGGAGAATCTGTGGGAAATCGCTTCTTCGCTTATAGGAACAACAAGGTCGAAACCAAATGGCTCATGTGAAATTATGAGCCTTAAACCCCTGAGTCTGAAGTATCCAAAATACAAGTGGCATGGTAGAATTAGTACGCACTCTATCCTCAATCTCCCAAGCCCTGTATAGAATTGCTAGTGAATACCGAATGGTCGTAGTACGGAAATTACAGAAATAACGGAGTACAACACAGAGAAGTATCTACCTACCTACCTCAGAGACTCACCATGGGCACTGTTATCGTATGTACTCTCTCGGCAACACAACCTACTGTACATACTACATATAGTTAGCATGCGTCAACCCGAGAGCCCTCATGAGCAAAGGCTACCGCAAACCATCCGACTACACCACGGAGAATCTTGACGACTTAACATGGTAACAAGTTCAAACATATTCTCCTGTCCTATCTACACTACTGCCACTGCCTACCGCAATCTCGACTTTTATATCCGATTCCCGAAGCGAACCAAGGATGCATGCAGTCTGGTAGAACACTCGGTTGATTTACACAGTAATCAAGTAATCATTTGACATGGGCTAGAATCAGGGGCCTGCTGAGACTCCCCGGTTGAACTCTAACCACGGCCGTCGAACAGATAATAGTAAGGCATATCACAGGTTTTTTTGGCCCAATTACGTTACTGGAGGATATACCTCTTCGTTGATGTGTTGCAAAGGGCATAGGTACTGAGGTAGGGATTGACAGTGGTAATGATGCTGTAGAGCTAAGTATATGATAAGGCAATACCCCTGCACAGGGTCCTCTCATGTCCTGTGCCTTCGTACGTACACTATGTATAGGTAGTATACTTCCCAATAGATACCCCAGTACGTTATCAAATAACGAATGTCGTCTCCCTCCCGAAGAATCCGGGAGGCGGAAAGATGAGATGCTTCAAGCTTTGACCCAGTGTATGTAGTGTAGCATACAGTACAGCACCTATTGTACCGGTGCTGTAGGGGTAGTAACGTGGGGGGGGTGAGCAAAGCAAACGCGACCGTGGGGGCTTCCGCGAATGAACGTTCTCTTTGACGTACAGTGCCCAAGATTTAGGGGGTTTCCAAGTGCCTACGTACCTACATAGGTAGGTAAGTAGGCAGTACCTACCTAGGTACTAGGAGGCAAGGGAGGAGCCGCGGTTCGGATTACTCGGGTCCTATATAGCGCTTACCCTCCCTTGCTGCCACAAACTCTTCCAATCCCGCGCTACCTCCTCCACGGTTTCCAGCACAAGCTCCCGCCTCTCCGCCAACGACTGCGGCACATCCTTCCCAGATAGTCGGTCAGGGACCTCGCTAAACAAATAATCGTTGTACCAGTTTATTTCTTCCGGGAGATCCAAGTCGATGTATGGGGATCGGGGTGGGCCTCGCACGAATATGATCCTCCAGACATCGCGCCACTGTTCCGCTTCGTTAACCGAGTGATCGGAGCGTTGTGATAGTCTCTTCTTCACGGCCTCCGTAATGCCTTCGATCGTACCCGACCTCGCCTCGCAACGCTCCTCCCGACGAAGATGTGCTTCGAAATCCTTATGCGCAGAGAAGACCTCGAGGCATCGTGGACAGTGTGTGGGCACCATGTGGTGTCGAACCAGATGTTGCTTCACATAGCTGATCTTCGACAACTTGAGGCGGGCACAGGATTGATATCCTGCTGGATTGAGTTTATAGAAGGGGCACGCGAGAGTGATAGGTCGGGGAGACGTCGGCATCGGTAATACTCGGTGTGCCTGACCTCCTCGTCAACCAGCCACTACGAGACGATGATAGTTAAGGGGTATAGCTACCTCAAGATTTGGTGCAGATGTTGATACAGGACCAGGCTTGTTCTGAGGCTTTGGTTTTGACCTCGATGGCGGCCCCGAGTATGGCGTTGAACGATGCGAGCGTTTCCTATGGTTGGGCGGCATGGCCCGATTGAAACAATCATCTCGGGAGTGCTTTTACATCATTAAAGCACCGGTCGAAGAATCAATAAGGCTCTTCAGCCCTTATATAACGTTGACTACATAAAGGCACAATTGTGCGATCGCTACTGATCTACTGCCCGCCACCTCCATTTTAATTGGAGGATAAGTATTAGCCCCCAAATTCCAAGTGCTAATTTTCGGGTCAGGCAGGTTGCAGTTTCAGCGGTAACTGATACAAGGCAAGGTACCTAATTAGCAGAGACATGAACACGTCATTTAACTTCACGCACTACCAGTCAGCCAAAGCTGAACAGAATAGACGTACATGAGTTCAAACATTCATCCACGTATCATTTTATTATTTGTACGGAAATATTTTTAGAGGCACAGATATACCAAGGAAAGAGAATAACAGGCATTAAGTGTCAGATTTAAAAGGTAGAAATAATAGCCCTATTGAATAGATTCTCTACCTATACCTATTTAATATAGCGCGTATAAATATAAAAATATAACTTTATATATAATTAATTTAATTTAATTAATTAATTAATTAAAAATTGTTTAATTTTAATTAATTAAAAGTTTTATATATTTAATACTACNTTTAAGCGTAACGCTATTAATTTACAACAAAAGTTTGTTAAGGATATAATATAGTTTTATAAGCTTATATATAGCGATAGTAAGGTTTATTTATAAAAATAAGCAGTAGTTTATAGCTTAGTTTTAATTAATACGTTTTTTTATTGTTATAAATAAAAAATTTAAATTTAAAGTATAAAAGGTTAAAAGTTATAAAAAGCTTGCTATATAATAATATTTATTAGATATTAATAAAACATATTAATAATTATATATTTTATTTTTATAATAAGTTTATTATTATAGTTTAATTAATAACTATAATAACTTAAATTTTTTAAAAAATAATTTAAAACTATAATTAAAATAGTTTATAAAAAGGTTATTTCTTATAAATTTATATTTATATATAAGGTTTTATATAAGTTTTATTAATAAGACAATGTTTTAGGTTATTAGTTGGCTTTTCTTATAATTACTTAGTATTATTAGCAGACTTTGTTAAAATTAACCACTAGACTAAATAACTAAAAGATTGGCTGTAAGATTGCTTATTTGATTGATTCCATATAACTGTATATATCTGACAGACTTGGCAAGGCCCCTTTTTAAACAAGACTATCGTAAATCTCTGGAAAAAGCACTTGGAAAAAACTATGAACAATGGTAGACGACTATATTACGCGACAAACGCTTAGACTTAACATAGAAGCACCTGACATATCCCCACATACCTATTACGGCACGCCTTTGGCTAAAATTGGGTTTGTGCTTGACTATACGGCGTCATGAGCGGACGGTCCTTCGGTTCCAGTGCTAGAAAAGATCCCATGGAGCCTCCAGGGCTGTGGTTTCAATATATCGAACGTTCTCGTCTGGACTTATCACTTTAAACCATTCTTCATACTTCAGCCCTCGAACCTAGACTTAACTATCCAATTTGACTGTGATAGGATGTAGCCATGCAGCTATATAGAATGCAGTTTATTTCCAACAATGAAGAAGCAAGAAATATCGTAAGCTTGTGCGCCGCGCTATTCCTGTTAAGTAGCTGCTCCGGGTGATCTTCGGGGCAGTTTTATGTAGCGCGGCCCTAATTAGCTGTGTGGGTTAGCTGCTCCGGCGCAAGCCCGGAGCAATTACAGGGTGAAACCCACTGTGCAATAATCAATGCCTCTCAACTCAAATAAGGCGAACCTTGAGCGCTTGTTCATACAGACACCTGAGCTTCCGTCAGATCACTGGGCAATATCGGGTAGCCACACTGTCGGACTTAGTGAGGGAATCAAATGTTCTGCATTGGTAACAGGGCTCCCTAACATTAGAGCTTATTTCGTCGAGTCTGTCTCTGTTCTTGGGCGTATTCTACGAATCGCTTCATTAGAAAGGTCTGGTCGGTCGATAACCTCAAAAGATATAGACAATACGACCGGACTATGACTAGGCAGAAAAGACTTTGGCAAATTGGAAGACATAGAAAGGCTGGAAAGGATGGCCGGTTCTATCTCACGCGGTCTACTTATGCTTCTCAACGCTCTCCCAAGCCATCCGCCTGAAAATAAATTCCCCCAAGCGCCTTCTCTAGCGAAAAAACGGAAAAAGAGTTTATCTAAGCACAAATCTCACGACCCAGCTGTATATCGAGATGTGGCGGCTTTCGTTATCGAAAAGAGTCAACTCAGCGAAGCGTCACCTCGTTATTATGCAGGACCTACCAGCCAGCAACAATTTTGAACCTTCAGTATTGTTCGATCCGCTCCTAGTCGTATAACCGATCCTGACCTAGCAAACAATAACGAGGATCTTGATTCCCTCAACATCGGTCCATCACCCCTTAATTCTATATTGGATAACGAGTTCTCCAAAGATGTCGGGAGCCTTTTCTCTATAGATAAGGGAGATATAGGCATATCAGATGTCCAAAAGCTGTTGTACGAATGCTCTAGCTCCCATGTCACATCGCATATAAAAGGCTTAAACGGAGATCACTGACACAAAGCCAACGTTTCCGATCTAGTATATAATGTGCAAAACGCTTCACCTTGTCTATTGTGGCCTTTAGTCAAGGATCGATATTGCATCCAAGCCTTTGTTAAGGATAGATGAGACACAAAAACTGCAGAACAGATCATCGCATCAGGTGCTATCAAAAGCCTCCCACAACTGGATACAAAACAAAAAAGGGTTATTAATTGACAATATTGGAATATCATCTGCAGAACAACTATGCAAAGCATACAATACTCTTTAATGCTTAATACCATGCACAGAGAACTAACCCACGTCAGCATTTATAGGCTGGCTCTAATAGTTGTTTACCGATTTTTACGTTGTGAAGTATGCCAAGGTCACTGGAGCTCTTGCTTAGATTTGGTCATACCTGGTTTAACTCCTTTACCGGTTGCTTGCGTTTCTTGCGGATGCTGTGTCTTAGACGATAAGCTTCTAAATCCTAGTGTCTATATTAGCAAAATAAGGTCTATGACTTGTAATTCTACAAAGTGTACTGCTTTTAAGTATTACATTCCTAAGGAGCCATATTATAGATGTCAGCAAAGAGCTTGCAGACCTAAGAATGCATCTATAAAATAAATAGTGTGCACTATAGAAAGAAAAGAAGGGATAAAAATGAAGCTGGCCCGATTTGAACGGACAACCTTCGGGACTGGAATCCGACGCGCTAGCCGTTGCGCCACAGCTCCGTAAATAGGGCAATTGATAGGTTAATAAATAAAGGATTGTTCATTAAATTAATAAAAAGCAAAAGAAAATTCATTATTAATATATATATTTAATATAATATATTAAATAAAACTTAACTAAATTTAAATAAATAACCTTTTATAAATAATTAATATTTATTTTATTAAAATAAAATTATAATAATATTTATAAAATATATAATAAGGTTTATTTTTAATTAAAAACTAATCGAAAAGTTTAAGCTAATTTTTATTATAAATTCGATTAATTTAAATAAAAATAAACCATTTAAATAATTCTAAAACTTTTAATATTTAAAAACGTTATATTAAAAGCTAATATATTAGCTTATATTAATAAATAATATAAAAAACTATAAGTTTTTATTTTTTATATATAAATTATACTAAATTTAAAAATCGGTTAGCTATTTAATTTATTGCTAAAAGTACTAAAAAAAGTAAAACACCGATCCCCCTAGATTTAACCCCTAACTAGACGATACAAATTTATACGGATAATGCAGTACCTAGCCCGCCGTCGCTCGCTTTTCTTTTCGTTTTCTTATCTTTACCGGATTAAGCGCCGTCGGGATCGGCATTCTCTCATGCGAAACAACGCTCATAACCTTTAAGGACTCTACTTAGTAGTACTACAGTACTGCGGTACTTCACCACACCACCAGAGCCAGAGCCAGAGCCAAAACCAACGCCCAAACAGCCATTGTGACTGTGCAGGGTTACGTCCTCGAAAGACTGCCGCTTCTGGAAATCACATTCAGAATAGAATACCACCTATATCCTGATTGCTGACGACTATTTGCAACCGAGGTTGTCCAATTACAAGTGAAGACACGTGAAGACGAGTGAAATACAACAAACAAGTCGGGACCATATTGGAGCAGAGCCTTCCCCTTTCTCATTCCAACTTTCCACGTCGTATCTCCTAAGGTTAGTGCCTGTCACTGCCCGTCCGAGTGGCAGAAACTCAGGCCAAAATCGGCGAGACTCGTCAGGAGATAAGAGTCGGCAATTACCTCTTTTGTACCTCCAAACGAGCGGCACATGCTTCGCCCACAGTAGTAGTGTACACTCACTAGTAATAAGTAGTAGCATACCGACACCACAAAACGGATGCTCTGTTTTGCGTCATTTTGCGCCTGGCCCTGGTTCGTCGGTATCCTATTCCGATCCGTGTGTGGTGGTACTACTGTACCTAAGTAGGTATGTATGTATGTATGATGTATGGGAGGCGTCGGTTCGGTTGGATAGCATCTCGCTGGGTGCGTGCGAGAATGCCGCCGTGTATGCAGTGCATACTTACACTACAGTACAACCTCATGCAGTTGTACACTAAGAGGCTTGGCAATGACGCTGGCACAGTCATCAAAATTTTTTTTTTCGTAGCATCGGGTACCCATCCTATCCCAGTAACCCTTCTCTGCAGGGAACACTTCTAGCAGGTACCGAGGCTTGGCTTTAGGTAAATCTTCCAATATCCAAGAGGTCAGTTGGGGTCAAGACACCGGAGCCTCTCGTTTATTTTGACCGGAAAAGAACAGTTCTCTACACGATACTTACTATACTACAAATATGGCCTTCGCTTCTTTTCGTCACTGATCAGAGGGCACTCCAACGTCTGGGAACCTACCGTGTAGAGTCTCCAGCACTGGTAATGTAACATAGTAAGCTGGTCATGGCATACCTACCAGTAACAGACAAAACGCCGGATGCCTGCAGAACAGACCAAGACGTGGCTCTGGCTGGCCGGTCACTAACCATCGAGGCCATTCGCTTGCCGTCGGGTTTCGAGCCGCGAAGGAATAAAAGGGGGGAATAACAAAGAAATACACACGCCTTAGTTGCTTTAAGGCGATTGGTAGATCTGAAAGGAAAACTTATCTCAGTTCTCTATCGCGTTGTATGCTGGTTATTATTATTAAGACGGGAATCCCATGCATCCATCATGTATATTATGCTATGTATACACAAAACATGTCATGTCAAGCCTTTCAGAGCCAGGGCTGAGTTTCAGCTGGGGTGTGCGGAACGATCGGGCTGGCCGGGAGGCAAGCCTTACCAAGCAAGCCCCGGAGCTGAGCCTCTGTTATTGGTCCAATGCCGAATCAGCCACACCAGATGCAAGTCATATCCGTCCCACGATTCCCATTCATCCGTCTTTCAGCTGCTGAGGTAAATTCAACGACCACGTTGGTGAGCCATCCAAGATCTAGCCGTGAGCAAAATCAATCCCATGACTAAGAATCCGGAGCGCGAATCGACACCTCGCATGGTTTCATCTTTATCACACCGTCCCAGACTCAGGTACTTGACAAAGTCTTGTTTTGATACCACATTAAGGAATCCTATCACATACATGTAGTGCTTGCTCAAATCGTCTCATTCCACTTCGCAATCTATATATAGCTCATAAAATATTATTTATATACCAGGCGTATCTCGCTACAAACGAAACCGTGTACACAACCGCCATTAGATACTAAAACACCAGAGATACAGCCACGTACAAGGCCAACGCTCTTCCTCCCGTCGGCTAAGTTTGGCGCCCACGCCCTCCCCATAGCTCGCTCTAGACTGGTAGGGTATGCCGGTAGGTCGTTGAAGACATCCGCTAAGCCGGCTAGTCCCGTATGACGAATCTCAGGGTAGTAACTTCAAAGAGCTTCTGGTTTCTTGTACTCATGCTGTAATAATGTACACCTTGACACCGATGCTAGCCTTGACCTCTTAAGTTACCGTAACCCGCCATCCCGTCTCTATATCTACATGTTGATTAGAAGTGAATCGCCTTGGAGTATGTTGCCATGGCTGCCTCCTTGAACGCCTCCGCCAGTGTCGGGTGGGCGTGGCACGTGCGGGCAATGTCCTCGGTCGATGCGCCATACTCGAGCGCCAGGGTAGCCTCGGCAATCATCTCACCCGCATTGGGCCCGATGATGTGGCACCCCAGGAGTCTATCCGTCTCGGGATCCGCCAACATCTTGACCATGCCATCCGTGTCCAGGTTGGTCTTAGCACGCGAGTTGGCACTAAAGGGGAAAGTGCCGACCTTGTAAGGGATCTTTTGTTGCTTGAGCTCCTGCTCGTTCTGACCCACCCAGGCCACTTCGGGGTGGGTGTACATGACCGAGGGGATCACTCCATAGTTAACATGTCCGTAACCCTTCTTGATGTACTCGATAGCGGCCACGGCCTCCTCCTCGGCCTTGTGGGCCAGCATGGGGCCGAAGGTAACGTCACCAATGCAACGGATATGGGAAGCCTTCGTGCGGTACTCGGAGTCGATCACAACACGGCCACGCTCATCCACTTCCAGACCGGCGTTCTCGAGGCCAAGACCGCTGGTGTAGGGGCGGCGGCCGATAGCAACGAGGACGACATCGGCATCGAGCTGTTGGAAGTTCATATTAGATAACGCTGTTGATGGTACACTGCGATGTCAGCAAAGGGTATGCGCTTACCGTCTCCGGCTTGCCACCTTTAGCAGAGTCGACCTCGAGCTTGACAGCCTCACCACTCTGGTCGCCACCGACAACCTTGGTGCCGAGCTTGAAGTCAACGCCCTGCTTCTTGAGTAGCTTAAGGGCTTGCTTGGAGATCTCGGTATCCATGCCCGGGCCACCGATCTGGTCGAGGAACTCGACAACGGTGACCTTGGCGCCTAGTCTCGACCATACGGAACCCATTTCTAGACCAATGATACCACCACCGATGACAATCATCTTCTCGGGAACCTTCTCGAGGGACAGGGCACCTGTGCTTGTGACGACACGCTTCTCGTCGATCTCGAGGCCGGGGAATGGCGTGGCCTCGCTACCGGTGGCAATGATGATGTTCTTTCCCTTGACGCTGGTCTCGCCGCCGTCGTTCAGGGCGACCTTGATCTCGTGCTCGTTGACGAAGGATCCGGTACCCTTGATGTACTCGACACCGTTCTTCTTGAATAGGAACTCGATGCCCTTAGTCAAGCCGGTGACGGAGGTCTCCTTCGCCTTCATCATGCCCTTGAGGTCGAGCTTGACATCGCCGACTTCGATGCCACGACCCTTGGTATCATGTAGGATCTGATGGTATAGGTGCGAATTGTTGAGGAGCGACTTGGAAGGAATGCAGCCGACATTGAGACAAGTGCCGCCGAGGGCGCCGCGCTTCTCGATGCAGGCAACCTGCGATGAAGATGACCTGTCAGCAAGGTGACTTCCGTAGCTTCCAGGCCCGGTATCGGGGTACCGGGCCATTATAAGACTTGTGACTTGTTAGGAATTGCATGACGACGCACCTTCAGACCCTCCTGGCCCGCCTTGATGGCGGCGACATATCCGGCGACACCGCCGCCAATAATGACGAGATCGTTTTCCTCTGTAGTCCCAAGGGGGGTGCGTTAGTGATATGTGGCCGACTGCTAATGCTGTTGGTGGTAGAACGAAGGTGCGTGCGTACCTGCCTGGCTGGCATAGCCCCTTCTCCAGCGCGAGACGGGAGAGACAATTGTAGGGAGACTGGGGAGAGGTTAGCAGACCGGTGGACGACGACGATGCCAGCGCGGTGAGGCTTGTTGCGTACGAAGTGCGGGTGCTGAAGGACGATCGGACGGCAGTCCGCGGTATTAAACGACTTGCGAGCATGGCTGACGTATGTGATGGGGACGAGGCCGGAGAGGAGCAATTGCGCAAGGCTCGGATTGAAAGTGATGAGAGAACAAGTCGTCGCGCCCACGGGGGGATGCGGGATGGCGGGATGGCGGAAGATGTCAGGCGAGGTGTTGTGTATGTGTTAGCTGGCCAGCTGTTAGAGGTGGATGGAGCCGGAGTTGCTGACTTTTGACGATGGTTAAATTTTGGGTTTGGGGGTTCGAGTCGCTGCTAAAACTCCCGTGGTCATTGGGTCCATAAATCCTGACCATCGCTGATACCGAAAATAACCGCAAGGGTAGATACGGTACGGGACCTGGAATGCATTGGCCGGACCCATTTCTGACCTCCTCCACCTGCCCGGCCACCCAATTGTTGTGGATGACTACATAGAATTCCGCAAGTTACATAATGTGCATTATTAGATGTGCAATTTATTCACTTAGGCCAGGTACCTACATATAGGTAGCTCCAGCTCCAGTTCCGTCCATACAGGTATCTATAAGTGTAGGTAAATAAATGCCGTATTCGCCTTAACTACCTCGATAGATATGTAGGTAGTTTACACATTCTGAAGGGTATATGATCATTCGAGCTTATGTCGGCTTAGAGGTTGTATTTGCTTCGAGGTTTTATCTACGGCATCCCACATGGGAGAGGAAAGTCACCAGGAGGAGTCAGGGACTATGACCGTCGCGGAATAAATATAATGGCTACCATGGATATCTATTGCGCCGCCATCCGATGCCCTAGTAGATGAATGTGTCGTATTGATTGTCGAACCTCTCATCTTTACCAGCAGCCCCATCTAGAGGCTCCATACATAGACATAAATTTGTATCTACTCCGACATAATAGTACCTAGCCATTGCCGACCACGGACGCCGAGCACAAGTGATTACAAGATTTAAATAGATGAAAATCCGGCTCCAGTTTGTGATTAGTATTCTCCCTACCGTGGCATCTCATCTATGAAATAAACAATGGTATACACATGATTAGCAACACCCCAGAGAGCGTGACAGGGGGGTCCTCATCCCTCTTATACTTACTACCACAACGACCTCGGAGACTCTAACAGCTTTACTTTGTTTTTTGTGCTTATGCCCCCTTCACTTTATTATGAATATTTATACTGGACGCCGGGAGGATACGAAGTTTAAATCACCAGCTTCCCGGGAAAATATATCTTATATTTTTACTCCTGTCCCAATATGCTCCGCCAGCACAAGCCAGCATACGCAGTAACCGTCACATACCACCACAATCACGAACGATATCACATACAATAGCCATTCTACTTACTACTTTATCTGTCAACCCTATTCAAGATCGTTCTGAACAAACGTAGACTCTAACAACCCAAGCACCTCATCACAGCGCTTCCTCAAAAGCTTCTTCGCCCTCTTATCGTCAACAAGCTGCGACCTGCGAACATAGCGCTCTAGGAAATACTGCACTCCCCGTCTAACATCTAGGTCCACATCAAGTCCTCCGAAAACGTCCTTCAGTTCTCCTCCTTTGCACTCCTGAAGGACCGTAACCAGCAGCACCTCGGTGAACACGTGCGCCTTCTCCTGTAGGGCCGCCAGATTCCGGTACTTGAAGACATCCACGAGCTTAAGGGTTCGCCAGGTGACCAAGAAGCCATATAGTTTGGCCGTGTTAAAGAGCCACCGTACACCTTCATCGCCAGCCTCATCCAAAGCGTCGTCCACGTCGTCCACATCCCCGGTATCGACATCTTCCCCCATCTTCTTGAAGCGGATGGTCAGACAACGGCGGAACTGGAACCTCATCTCCTTATCGCCGATGAACCTATCCGCCAGCCGCGCGTAGTAGTGGTTGTAGACGTTCTGCCGCTCGCCGCTTCTCACGATAATCTCGGCAACTTCCTTCCGCTGATGCCTGTTGAGCCGCAACTTCTGCACGAGGAGGTCGGCGCCCTCACAGTCCGTAGCCGCGTGTAGAGCTACGAAGATCCGCTGCCGGACTTCTGTGTTGAAACCCTGCTCTCGCGCCAGCTGCCACAGGTCGGGAACACCCAGGTCATCGTTTACTTGCGTGATGGTCTCGCCCGCCAGGTCATCGTCCTCGTCATCATCGTCGACATCCCGGCTTCTGCTTGCGCCGCTTTTCTCCAGTCTGCTCTGATTCCCGCGCCAGCTGGCCCCCACAAGCCACCATTTGCCCTGTGTCTCCGAGTCAAGTATGTCCTTGAGACCTACGTGAAGCGGTTGCACGTCATGACTACCCTGAAGAACGCCGATTCGTTTTCTGAGCTGCGTCCGTTGTTCGGCGAGGTCTTTGTTCCTCGCCACCGCCTTGGCCTTGTTGCCCTGCAGCTTCTTCATCTCATCAATCATGAACCTTGTCCGGACCGACATATCATTCGTAGTATTAGGCTGTATGTGGTTGACGATATCCCGTAGAACACGTGGATCGTCACGCCTCAGAGAAGGCCCGCATAGCTGAATGAGCCTTAGCAAAAGCTCCGTGTTGAGTTCCGACATGGTGCCTAGGAACGACCGAACGTAATCAAAGATCAGGTTACAGCTGACGACTTGCATATTGTAAAGCTCGGCGAGCAATGAGACCAGGTGTTTGGATCTAGCGTCCGACTGATCCCCCGAGGGTGCCGCAGAACGCTTCTCCAGCGTTTCTACGAGATGCTGAAGGAACTGGGCACTAACGGCCACTCCCATGCATTTATGCACCGCCGCTATAAATCCGGCAATCATGGTGAAGAACGAGTCCGGTCGCTTCTCAGGAGAATGGACGAGGGCCATGATTAAGCCAACGAGGGTGGAGGTGACGAGCTGCCTCGGGTTCGTCTGGTACAGGTCAGTGACATCCTTGAGGATACCCGTCATGTTGTCGTTGGTTAGCCGATTGATTAGACCCTGAATGCGCCTTTGGAGTTGAGCTTCCACCTGGTCATTCGAGCCAGACTGCCTGCGTAGCGAAGGCGGGACGTATTTGGCAACATTAGTGGTTGGAGCAACGTATGGGTTCTCTCGTTGTGGCCGAACCGGCTCTTCTTCCTGTTCTACCTCTCCGTCGGCCTCAGAAAACCCCTCGAAGCTGTCGCTTCCATCGCCCCCCTCGTCGTCTTCATCGTCTTCATCGTCGAGGAAACCCATCTCGTCATTACTGTGATCTTCGTCTTCAAATCCGCCCTCGTCCATGTCGTCTTGCCTTTCGTCTTCACCGGCAGCAACAGCAGTAGCCTCGGCTTTCCGCCGCTTCTGGGCCAGCCACTCATCAGCCTCTGCCTTGCGTTTGCTCCTCGACACAGGCCCTCCCTCGTCGTCACTATCCATTCCGTCCAGGCCTTCTAGTAGACCGCCAAGACCATCCTCGTCAAATGACTTTGGCAGTTTCTTTTTGCCTCTGAGGCCAAGTTTCTTCTCAAGCTTTGCGATTTCCTTCTCGTCCTCGGCTAATCGCGCCATGTCCGATCTGGAGACTTTGGGCTTGGTAGGCTGTTTTGATTTGATCTCGTCCCCATCGTCGTCTTCCTCTTCCTCGTCCTCGTCGGTATCCATCTCCCCTGCTTCTACGTCGACATCAAAGTCACCCTCGCTGAGCTCGTCGTCACTGCTGAAAGGCAGTCCATCACCCTCGCGCTGTGGGGGTTTTTGGGGACGGGGTGTAGATTTAGGAGCTGGCTGTGTGGGTCGGCGCAACTGCAAGCTCCTGGCGTGCCTCTTTTGGACGCGGGCCTCTCTTCTCTGGTCTTTCCTCGACCGTTGACGGTTGTTGCGCGCGGAGCCTCGTTGCTGAATATCAAGCTCTTGAAGCAGCGAGGACGGCAGCGACAGCTTTCTCGTTGCGCCAGGAGCCATCTCGGGGTTCTATGGGCCAGGATGTAGGTTGATCAATGTTATCCCTATCAGCCTGTATCTCGGCAGCTCATGGTGCGGCCTTCTCATCTATGGGCCAGGTGGTGAGGAGCGTGGGTACTTACATACCTACCTAGGTATGGAGAGAGAACAAGGCCTTCTGTTTAAGTAGAGGTACCGCAGCCCCACATTTAAAGCTGCCCTGGTACATTAGCGCAAGGGGGGGGGGGGGGGGGGGGTTAGGTTGGAGACGATCACCGAGACGGTCACGGATTTTGAAAATGGTCTCCGCCGTTGTAGGGACGGATGGTACCCATAGGCCCAATTAAAATAATTCCCCCTGTCCTCCGGGACAATACATAATTTACAATCCTACTTGGTACACCGTATGAT